>BQNB010143674.1:0-16961 GCA_026074375.1 Tanacetum coccineum | reverse complement strand
CTATTACCTTCAGCAGCGAAAGCAATGGTTTTCTTAAGAGATGTTTTGGTTTTTTGATTTTTAGCCCAGTCGAGCTTGAGTAAAACTTTATCTTCGAGAAGCTGATAAGCTTGATTTGGAGTTTTATAGAGGAAAATACCACCGGCTGCAGCATTTAGAACTTCTTGGGTTATTTCGTTGAGACCATGATAAAATATTTTGATAATATTACCTTTGGACAGATTATGACCATGGCAATTTCTGAGCATTTCCTTCATACGAAGCCAAGCATCGGTCAGAGATTCATTTTCATGTTGGGAAAAGGCGCGGATTTCTCTAAGGAGTCGGTCGAAAAGAGCTGGGGGAAAGAATCGGCTAATGAAAGCGGTTTGAAGTTCATCCTATGTTTCGATAGTTCCTTCGTTGAGTTCGTCCAGCCATGTTTTTGCTTCTCTAGTGAGTGATAGGGGAAACATCATTAGGCGGACAGCTTCATTCTCGATATCTCTGTATTTAAACATATCTCAGATTCCGAGGAATTCATGAATGTATTTATGAGGATTGGTTTTTGTTCTATCATCAAATTGGTTTCCTTTGACGAGAGTCAAGTGGTTACCTTTAATGGAAAATTCATTTGCAGTTTCAGGAACAGTGATTGCAAAACCGGGAGTCAGAGCGACAACATGGTTGGCAGCCCACATGGGTTCATCATCCATTGGATCATAATTTCAAAGAATATAAAGAAAGTGACAGAAGTAATTGATGTTGAGAATTGGCGGATAGACAATTCTTAGGTGTCGAGTTGGATTGTTTCTTTGATCGAATGGAACTCTTTTGTTTCGTCGACGAAGTCTTCGATTCAGAGTACGTTCAGGTTCAGGTAGTGGTTCAACAAGTTCCGAATTGGAAGCATGTGTATGCATCCAAAAGAGAATTTGTTTGGGTTAGTTTTCTAGAACATTGTACGGTGATTTTTGAAAAAGAGGAGGAGTTAAAATAATTTTCCAGAGTTGACTATAGAACAGCTTAAAAATCCCCGATAACGGCGCTAAAAACTTTGATGTGTTTCAAAAGCTTTAAATTTATAATGACTGGAAATACTAATTTTATTATAGGGAAACACACGGGTAAAAGTACAACCCACTATGTATATAATCTTTTTAGGTAAGACTGAGGTCGTCCACAAGGAGTTTGCTAGTATTCAAATAATCAAAAGATAATAGACTTTAACAATTTTGGTGAATAACTTTTGACCATAATAATAACGCTGACTACACGGATAGTTGAAAATAATTCAGAAGTGTTAAAAATGATTAAGACCTGAAGATGGAACAATTAACTTTTAAAAAGGGTTTTTCTTGTCAGAAAACTTTTTCATAAATTAAACTTGATTACTCAAGACTTATATTTAGTAGACTAGACCAAATGTGTCACCCAAATAGTTTAGTTACTTATTATATCAAAGCTTATTTTGTTTATCAATTTACTAAAGTGGATTTCTCGACACAGACGTTAAAGATCATAGACAAATCTTTAAAACCACATAAATCATAACGGGTCTTTCGACCTATACCGATATGATTATATAATCTAAGATTGATAAGCAAAAACGATAAGATAGGATACAATAGGATTGCAACATAAGCTTGAGATTAAAGAGATCATGATCATACCAAACACTTATTCATTATTATAACATCACCGAGTAGTTATGAGAGATTTAGCCTCTCATGGCTAAGGAGTTCATAATATAACTTGATTTGATAACAGACTTCATTACTAAACTAGTATGATGTTCTTCGTTGTTCTTGGTTGTTTGATCTTGATTTCTCTAAGGATATGGTGTTTATGCTTGGAGAATGGTTGGGGAATGGATATTTAGTGGTTTGGTAAGTATGAGATTGATTACTGGATGATTGAAATGTGTGAAATTCGTCCTCTATTTATAGGCTGAGTGAGGGGTGAAAGTGCGGCGCACAAAGGAATTTGTGCTGCGTACTTGGTGATTAAATGCGAGGGAATTAAATGTTCAGTGAAGAAGTGCGGCGCACAAAGGAAATTATGTGGCGTACTTGTGGAGTTAATGCGTTCAATTGACTAAGTCTTTAATTCCATTGACTTGAGAGGAAGTGCGGCGGACAAGGGATAAGTGTGGTGCACATTTGCACTTTTGAGCTTGAATCTTTATCTTTTCTTGTATATAGCGTTCCCAAAGTATAAATACTCGATCTTTGTTATGTTTGAGCTCGGGATATATTCAAGTGAACCTGCACATATTTCATGCTATTAAGTATCGAAAGTTCACGAGAAATGATTAAATATATACAAATAACGCCACCGAAAACATGTATAATTTGGGCGTTATCAGCCACGTTGTTGATAGTCAAGACATTCACGTTGATCTCGCCAAGATTTAGTCAATCAAGGATTATGCAACATTTACGACTCCAACGAAGATACGCAAATTCTTAGGTCTTGCCGGTTACTACCGACGATTTATCAAAGGCTTCTCTAGGATAGATAAACCTCTAACCAAACTAACTCAGAAAAATGTAAAATATGAATAGGAAGAGAAAGAAGATGAAGCATTTCAATTGTTACTGTAGAAACTTTGTAGTACACCAATTTTCGCATTCCTTGAAGGAATGAAAAACTTCATGGTTTATTATGACGCTTCGCATAATGGATTAGGTACGATAGGGATGCAGAAGGAGAAGGTGATAGCTTACGCCTCTCGACAACCAAAAGTTCATAAGAAGAACTACATGACTCACGACCTAGAATTAGGAGCAATAGTATTTACTCTCAAGTGTTGGGAACACTACCTGTATGGCATGAAGTGTATAATGTTTACAAACCATAAGATTTTACATCAAAGCCTAGATCAAAAGGAATTGATCATGAGACAACGTAGTTGGTTAAAATGGCTCAGTGATTACGATTGAGAGATTCGATATCACCCTGGAAAGGCAAACATTGTAGCATATGCTCTAAGCAGAAAGGAACTGACTAAGCCTCCCAGGGTGAGAGCCTTAGTGATGACCATTAATTCAAACCTACCATCACAGATTCATGAGGCACAAGTAGAAGCCTTCGAGAAAGAGAACGTTAAGGATGAGAACCTTCATGGTATGGACAAGGAGTTTAAGACTCGTCTCGATGAAACTCTCTGCATTAGGAGTAAGAGTTGGTTAGCACGCTTTAGAGACTTAAGAGAAATGACCATGTATGAGTCACTCAAATCTAACTATTCCATCCACTCTGGATCGGATAAGACACATCATAATCTTAAGCAGTTATACCAATGGCCAAACATGGAAACAGGCATCGTCACCTATGTCAGTAAATGCTTGACATGTTTAAAGATAAAGGACGATTACTAGAGACGTCGGGTTTACTAGTACAACCAGAAATACCCCATTGGAAATGGTATGTTATAGTCATGGATTTATTCACAAGGCTACCAAAGACAACAAGCAGTTACGACACGACTTAGGTAATCGTGATCATCAAAAGGATTACGTTAACGCGAGACACAAACCTTTAGAATTTCAAGTTGGAGATAAGGTCAGGTATCACCTTGGAAAGGAGTGATGCATTTTGGCAAACGGGGAAAGATTGAACCTAGTATATATTAGACCTTTTAAGATTCTAGCAAAGGTAGGAACCCTTGCCTATCTACTAGAGCTTCCAGAACAACTCAGCTGAGTTCATAGTACCTTCCGCGTGTCGAACTTAAAGAAGTGTTTGTCCGATGAAACTCAAGTAATTCCGGTGGATAAGATCCAAATCGACAACACGCTTGACTTCATCGAAGAACTTGTCGAAATCATGGACCGCGAGGTCAAACGTCTAAAGCAAAGTCGTATCCCTATCGTTAAAGTTCGTTGGAACTGGAGAAGAGGTCCCGAGTCCACCTGGGAACGTGAAGACCAGTTTCAGAAGAAATACCCATATCCATTTGCTAAATCTGTAACTGCACCGAACATCACGTCTTAAGCTTTAAGGACAAAGCTTTTCTAACGGGGAAAGGATGTCACACCCCGTAAAAATTTCTAAATGTCATCGTTGACTTTTTCGTACTTTAGCTTGACTTTTATGATTACGTGAAATTTTACGTTTAACCGGGGAGTTCACCCGCGTATAACTGAGAATCATTACCGGAAGCATTTCGGGTTGCTATTTAATGTAGTCTTTCGACAGATGTCGTGTTTTTATGTTTCGATTAGATATTTAAATTTTCGTGTTTTCTTTTTAAATATTGCGTGTTTTTTAGTTTTCACGTAAACCGTAATCGATATTTAAAAATATCAAAGCATGAAGTAAAATATCTAAAGTCTTAGGATTCTATATTTCATAATCAAAATTCAAAATTTCAAAATCCCACCCCCCCCCCCCGGGTCCTTTAATTTTCGTCCGCCACCCAAACACCAACACACTAACCTTAATTTTAGCATTTGTGTTTCCTTGATATTTTAAGGTTCTAGGATTCCATATTTTTAAAAGTTATATCATGTCTTGATGCATGATCATTTTTCCTTCATTTTCATCTAAACCTCTCTCTCTCTCTCTCTAGAAAAACACACAAAATATTTTTCTTTCCCCTCTCCCTCTCTTGTTCGTCCGAAACCAACAACACACACAAACACACACTTTAAATTTTGATCAAGATCATTTGAAGATAAAGATTATTTGGGGTTAATTCATTTAGTTATTTGGGTATTTAGAACATCGTTTGGGGTGTTCTTTAATCTTTGATCATCTTTTAATCTATCATTTTCGTAAGTTTATCTTTTCCAAATTATTCTTGTACTTCCTTGATCCTTATTACATTTAGAAGCTAGTTATACAAATCGTTTTATAAAAATCAAAGCTTTCAAAATTGACATAAACCCCAAAAGGGTTTATGCTTGGTTCGAAAATGATAAAAAGAAAACAAATAAAATATTAGCTGTGTTGTTGTGGTGGTACTTTTATAAAGAAATATTTCCTAAAAGCTTATTTGCTTATTTTTAGCTTATAAATAAGCCCGAATGGCTTATTTGGGCATATACATGCGTCGAACATAATAAAGAACCATAAAGGTTCGAACTTTATGCTTATTTGAGTATTGTCTTATTTTTCCAACTTATTTTCATAGCTTATTTGAGTGCTTATAAAGGATTAAGCTTATTGGACTTAATAATAAGCCTGTATGAGCTTATTTGCCTTTCGTGGGCCTCGGCCCAACAACCAAGCCCAAACCGTGGCTTAAAGCCCACGGCTTGGCTTATTGGTTGGCTTATTTCGGCTTATTATTTGCTTATTATTTTACTTGTCGGACTAGTTTGAGTAATATTATATTGCGAATCATTCGTTTAGGCTTATTGGGCCTAAAAGCCCAATAAGGGTCCGTTGGACTTTCGGCTTATTTTGATAAGGGCTTATTACTTATTTTGAACTTATAAATTGAACTTATGAATATCGTAACTTGAATATTTATAAAACCTATATTTATTTTAAACGTTTTGATCTATGGACTTAAAGTGGTATTTAGAATGTGGAAATTAGTTTTGGATATAACGTAGAGATTTGGCGTTTTGTGAAGTGTGGAATATATTTGAAAGTGTTTCGAATAAAAGTCTATGACTTTGAAAAACAAATATATACGAACGGGTCATGCCGAATTTTCGTAAAAACTTTATACTTAGAAATATTTTATAAAAACTAATTTTTGTAAAACTCGACAAAAGGACGAAAACATATTATTTAAAAATAATAAATAATATTTATACTTAGATTTGATGAATAAACTAAAATACATATTTACATATCAATTTTCAAGTATTTTCTTTAATATCGACAAAAAGACGAAATAATAAATATTATTATTTTAATACCCAACTAAAAGACGAAAATATATATAAATTTCTATTGGTTACTACTTAAATTAAAAACAAGAAAAACAATGATACTAAAGATATTTTAGATACTATTTTGGGTTACCGGGTAAAATACCGAAACTTAATTACTTTTGTTATTTTTTTTATTATACCTTGTGTATTATGCTAATTATCGTGATACGTTTTATTAAATCAAAACCACACAACTAACGTTAATAAAACCTCTTTCGTAATAACCGTACAACTACTTTCTAAAACTTATATACATCTACATAGTTTCACTTCGCACCAATTCTGAACCAAACCGTTTATTATTAGGTCGAGACTTAGCACAGTTGTGCAACACCGCGTGATCATTCGTTTCAGCTGCTTTACTTCACCATTTACTGTGAGTTCATAGCCCCACTTTTTCTACTGTTTTACGTACATTTTATAACTTTGGGGTGAGAACATTGTTTGCTTTTCAAAACTGGACACAAGTACTTTACGTGAGATTTTCTCTGTTTACGTGTGCCTAAGTTTTGCGTTTAGACCACTACTAATGCCTATTTGATCATGAACCGTTAATTACCTATGACCGACTAACTGGTTAAGTGAGTTCGAGTGTTATAAATAGATCTATTGGGACTAATTATCCTTATCCGGGTAAGTAGCGCTTATTAGTTTCGGAGGTGCCGAAATAACGGATTACAACATGTCGAATTTTCGTTTAGGTTATCTTTGGTCAGATACCTGTTGGGCAAGATTTACTCACTTTGCATGATTATATATTTGCTTTACGTTATTAGACTTCGTTTCATGAGTTAGTGCAACGTAAATTTTGGGCTTTTCATGTGAAATGATCCGTTATAATTGTCACATCCGTTCATAACTTGTGGTTCACCTATTAGTGTTTACACTAAACCTATGAATTCACCAACTTTATGTTGACCTTTTTAAGCAACGTTTTTAGGTGCTTAGCTTTGGATATCTGTTCAAGGTGCTATTTGAGGTCTTCCTTCTATGTGACAGCCATTTTCAAGACTTCTGATTTATCATGCTTGTTAAACTTTTATCAATCTTTTATTACGCTTCCGCATCTTTTGAAACTTAATTTGGATAGATAATGACCGTTTACTTTTATTTATGTAACAAGTATGATTTTCCAACGTACCCTTTAGAGTCGTTCCTTTGTACCTTGGATGTGATATCATGAAACCCAAAAACCCCCTTCACGCCCCAGTTTGACTATCCGATGAGACTCTATATGGGGGAGTGATAATATGGACCAATAATAGGTATTGTTATCCTATGGATTAGTCCGGTTTAAGATCGTAATCAAAAAGAACCTAAATTCTTTAAAAAGGCGTAATTTATAACCTAAAAGAAGACCATATTGACAGAAAAAACAGACCTGGAGGTAATGTGTTATCCGTTTCAAATTTCTCTGTCCCGTGTGGCACCATAAACTACCATCTGTGAAATATATAGTCGTGAATGAATCAAAGACGTGAATATCTATTGTATTAGATGAACTATTTATGAGTCTTTTCTTTTCGTGCAGTTAACAAGCGTTAATGGATACCATCATAGATGCTATGAACAACGCATACCAAGCTAAAAACGCAGTAGCAAACCACATGAAACCAAAGAAGCCTAGTGGTCAGGTTACTCCCGCAACAAATGTTGGACTTGAAAACCTCAAACAAAGATGGAAAGTATTTCAAGTCGCATGTGATCAAGTTGAGGAGTCTGTTGAATCTGTGAAACTTATTGGAACAGATGAGTAAAGCTGTTCGTTTGCTGGTAATTGAACTTCAACAAGGTTCCAGAACTGCATGAAACTTATTAGTGCCCCAACACTCTCTTGCTCCCTTTGATGCTCGGTTTCATGAAGATTCTGCGCAATAGGTACTCTGATAATTGGCTACTAGCTCTATACATATTAAGTGTATGATGACAATGAAAATTAGTTTATTTTAAAACAAATATTATGTATATTTGACAATACAGATACATGTATAAGTTCTATTACATAATGATATACAGAGTCACAATACAATGTTTTTATTGCTACTACATTCATCTTACATCACTTTTCATAGAAAGGTTTGATAACATCAAAACACGCGCTCCGCAGCGAAGCACGGGTTAAAAACCTTATTTTATTAAAGAGTAGCAACGCCCATTTAATGCACTTCTTCGACCTGGTTGACCCGCTGGAAATCCGCCAGAACCCGCCGCCGGTCGACCACACCCGGTTCCGACCCGTTTTTTTCTTTTTTTTGGTGTTATAACACGTGTGAGTTACGTGTTTATCAAACACACAGACACACACTCATCTCCACCTCTTCTCTACCAAACTTCTCTCCCAGCTCACAAAACACACACACACACACCACCCACCCATTTTCTAGATAAAGTGGTATGCAATTGTTGAAGCAATTGATTTTAATACGGGGTTTGCTTGATTTGTGATCAGGAGAATTAATGCAAGGCGTCATTAAATGCTGCTCCCCGGGTCGACCACCGAAACCCGTCGAAACCCGCCGGGATTAATACTACAAACTAAACCCGACCCGACCTTTTATATTATGCGGGCTATACACGTGTGTGCAGATAATGCACCCAGCTCATTATTCAGCTCCACTCTCATCTAAAAAACACACACATACACAACCCGCTAAATCACACACATCGCTCTTCATTTCATACTGAAACACACATCAAGACACCACAAAATTCATATTTGGTAATGGTTTAAGATTTTGGCTTGCTTTGCATGGTTTTGATGAATTGATATATAATTGTTTGCAACAACAGGGGTGATTCAGTTTCCTTCAAAAAAGGAGAATATAATGGATTGGCTTTGGTTTGTCTCCTAACATGCTACAACAGGTTCCTCTGTAAATTTATTTTAAAAAGGTTTGAAGTTTGATTTAAACATACTTTGTGCTCAAAGGAATTATTTTGCGCGGCAGATTTTTTTTTTAAAATAAGTTGATGCCATTGAAAATTAGGGGTTTTGGTTTCTATGTTTATTGCTTTGCTACCAAGGTCTATTTATGTTATATTTATGTATACTTTCAGTCTTTATTATCTATATGTTGTTAATTGGAATTGCTTACTGATATTTAAGGGTTGTTTGGATTAGCTTATTTTGCATACTTATGAGATTGCTTAATTGATTATATTTTTAATGGTTTTGGTAGTTATAAGCTGATTCGTCTATGATAATGTGTGGTTTTTCAGGTTATTGATGATGATGGTGAGGTTTCTGAACACATTTGATTAAAGTTGTCAATGTCCGCGTCTTGGCGGGGCAGCCTGTTAGGTTTGCAGCCATGGCGGATGCCCGCTTTTTTCGATTTGTAATTTCAGGTTTGGTTCACTAGGCGATAGTTATTATGAGGTTGGCATGGATTTTAGTAGCTTCAACAAAAGGCGTAATCATCCGTGTTTTAGCAGGGTAAACTATTTAGTTTGCAACCATTGCGGATATCTACGTTTTTTTTCAAAACTGAGGTGCACAGAATGTCTGATGCGCTTCCGCTAAAGTCAGCCATTCGGTTTGAAATGCTGCCATAGCAACTTGTGAAAAGCATTAAAATGGGCAAATTGTAACATATATAAGTAACATTTTGGCAGACAAAGTAACAACTTTGGAGGCCATCCCAAATGCGTATGTTATCTTGGAAGCTAATGGAATCTGCAAGTCACTCCGTAAGCCTTTAATGGCTGCAATTTTGAGATGAGTGTTATTGTGTGTGTGTGTCAATATGGTAATAAACTGCGTCGTCAATGGGGTGCGCTTATAAGGCTGCACACGTCGACGTGTGGCCACTTTTATGTTTATATAACAACTCAAGGACTGAATATTGGAGGCAACGACGAGTTTGAATAAGTTATCTAACCCTGTTGAAGCGAAAGGGCCATTGTGGCGGGTTGAGTTAATTAAGCTTGCCACTATGCCTATAATACATTTGTGGTCTGCGTGCACCAAAAAAAGCCTGTGATGAATTCGAATAGGTTAGACTAAAGTCATTGACATTCGCGTATTGGGAGGGCAAAGTATTAGCTTTGCAACCATGGCAAATGTCGCCGCTTTTGTCGGTTGCCAACTAATCTGACCGCTTTTATCGGATACCAACGAATCTGAGCCTCATGTCATAAACTCAAAGGCAGCAAAGTGAACAAACAGTATGATGGTCTGTATTTTCGTTGTGTTGTGTCGGTTACCAACGTTCTTGCTCATTCCAGTTGCTACTAGACGAAAAGTGAACAAACAATATGATGGTCTGTATTTTCATTGTGTTGTGTCGCGTTCTTACAGCTAAAATGTTTTACGTGATTCAATTAAAAGTAATGTTGATGTCCAATTTTTGTTTCTGCAGGCCTCGGCCGTACTTGGCAGACGCAACTAAACTTTGTAGGTCCTTATAATACCACAAAAAGCATTGAAAAAGCGTTAGCTACCAAGGTATATACTTTTTATTGTATATTTTTTTGCTTTACAAATTGTTTGGTACTTAAACAGAAAAGACGCAAACCAAAGGCGCCCCTTAAACTGAGATATTTAATCAATGTACTTATTTATTTGCTTTAAGCCATTTTTTTGTTGTGATGGATACTTGATGTTCTTTATTATGATAGATACGACTCCAACTATGTGAATAAGCATATCACAAAACTGCTTATTGAAATGACATGATAATTAAAAGTAATTTAGATTAAACGACACTCATAAACTATTTCAAGAGCGGATGTTAAAACTGCTATACTCACATGTACGCTAAACTATTTCATAAACTCCGCACAGGATACGTGGTAAAATAATTAAGTGTCATGATAGCAGACTACATTGAACACATTGTAAGAATCAGTGACCCATCGCCTCAAGAACTGACAACATAAACAAGACCTACACAACATCCAACAATATTAAAATTCAAAACGCAACATAAGAAAAATAAGATATTGACCATTTTGTTACGGCTAGAATCGAGTTAAGTCATTATGAAGTCCACTCATCAAAACAATACACCAGAATAGGAGACTCATCTTATTCTAATTTATGCAATACTAAGCACACTTTGTAGATACCGATTTAACAATCAGAACGGAAAGTCGCATCACAGTAGAATAGTCATACAAAATTTCCTTTGCTGAAAACATGTGGTGCTTTTTTCCGTTTGCTTCATCTATTCACAACACATGTGGTCAAATGGTTAAGAGGATCCGGTCCCTAACGTAACACAAGGGAATACAGAATATTAGAATGATCATTTCCTAAAACAACTATGAACCAATAATATAAATGCGGACTCATTACTTACAAAGCCAACCATTCAACTTTACAATCTATTTATAATATTTAAATCCATAGGCAATTAAAACTTAGCAGAAGATTACCTCAAAAGAGCATTGCATCGTAATTTATTTTTCTATATGCCCGTTCTTATTAGAACGCAACGAGAAAACGTACCGTAAGAGGACCCCCCACACCCCCCCCGCCCCCCCCCCCCCCCGGGGAGCAAGGGTGTTTACAGTCGGACAAGGTTCTTATGCTGGCAAGTTACCTCACTGCGGAAAGTGTGGACTACACCACACTGACGCATACCCACCTGCTTGTTACAACTATGGAAAGGCAGGACATAAGGCCAAAGACTGCCGAGCTCCACCTCGTCCTGCAAACCAAAGAGGACCAGAAAGCTAAGGAGGACAGGGAAGTGATGTCACTTGTTTTGGATGTGGCGAAAAAGGACATTACAAGAACAAGTGTCTGAACAATGGAAGTCAAGGCGGTGGAAATCAAATTCGAGGCAACCAACAAAATCCTCAGAACAATCAAAGGCAAAATCAAGGAAACCCTTAAGTAAGTAACAAAGCATCAACCAGCACTCAAGGAGGACGCAGAGCACCTGGCAGAGTATACAGCCTATGTGCTAAAGTTGCGGTGAAAGATAACAACGTGGTGAATGGTACATTCCTGATCAATAATGTCTATGCTTCAGTGCTATTTGATACTGGTACGGATAGAAGCTTTGTGTCATATGCTTTCAGTAAATATATAGACATCCATCCTACCACCCTAGACACTAATTATAGCGTGGAGCTAGCCGACGGAAAGTCGCTGATAGGTGTAAAATACACATATCTATCTATACCTAAAAAGACCCAATTAAACCCAAAACAAACCAAAAATGGCAAAAATATGCTTGTATTTGTGTTTTGTGTATGCAGGTACGGATAAGTCAGAAATCACAAGAAAACAATCAAAAGTGAGCAAACACGGACACGAGAATCAAAAGAGTGCAAAGCCGAAGCCCCAAAAGACCAAAGCCTTAGCCAATTTTCATCTACAAGGGCCAATCTTGCTATCTTCGAAAGTTCTTTATAACTTAAAAAGAGGAAATGAAAGAGAGGGGCCAAATATGCAATCCTCCCAAAGTTCAACAGTTTTAACTGTCAAGAAAGGAGCGGGAACCCGATTTGGGTCATTGTTGATCGTCTTACTAAGTCTGCGCACTTTTTGCCAATGAAGGAGACGGATTCAACAGAAAAATTAACGAGACTGTACATGAGGGAGATAGTAGCAAGACATGGCATACCGGTGTCAATCATCTCCGATCGTGATAGCCATTTCACTTCGAGAGTGTGGCAATCCTTGCATAAAGCATTAGGTACGCAGTTGAACCTGAGTACTGCCTATCACCCTCAGACCGATGGTCAGAGTGAGAGAACCATTCAAACATTAGAGGACATGCTAAGAGCTTGCGTGATTGACTTCGAGAATGGTTGGGATAGACATCTACCTTTAGTAGAATTCTCGTACAATAATAGTTATCACACGAGCATTAAAGCTGCACCGTTCGAAGCACTTTACGGTAGGAAGTGTCGTTCTCCTGTTTGTTGGGCTGAAGTTGGAGAAGCACAACTTACCGGACCAGAGATTATTCACGAGACTACGGAAAAGATTTTCAAAATTAGGGATCGCATGCAAGCTGCACGCGACCGACAAAAGAGCTATGCTGACAAGAGGCGTAGGCCCCTTGAATTTGAAGTCGGAGATAAGGTTATGCTCAAGGTCGCGCCCTGGAAGGGCGTAATGCGATTTGGGAAACGTGGAAAGTTGAACCCTCATTATATTGGACCCTTCCAAATCATAGAAAGGATTGGTCCAGTAGCTTACCGTTTGGAATTACCTCAAGAACTTAGTCGAGTGCACAATGTGTTTCACGTTTGCAACCTAAAGAAATGTTTGTCCGATGACACTCTCGTTATTCCTTTAGAAGAAATCCAACTCGACGACAAACTCAACTTCGTTGAAGAACCCGTAGAGATAATGGACCGTGAGGTCAAGCAACTCAAACGAAGCCGTATACCAATCGTTAAAGTCCGTTGGAATGCACGTAGAGGTCCAGAATACACGTGGGAACGTGAGGACCAGTTCAAGAGCAAATACCCTCACTTATTTTCATTTTATGTAAGAATATGTACCGCAAGCACTTGCAAATTTGCCGTTATTTTTCCAATAAAAAGTTATTCCTTCAAGCGACTTACAATATTTTACGCTATTGAGAGTTTTAAATAGTGCGTATAAATCATCGTTTTTGCTTTCGGATCTAAAAGGGTATTTTAGAAAACGCGTAACAATAAAAATCATATTTTTATTTTGTTATTTTCAACGGCCGTGCGAAATATATGGTCGCACGGACTATGTTTTCCTCTTGGACCAAGCCCTCCATACTTTAATAAATAAAACTATAATGGACAATATTAAATATTACTAAATAAGCAATATCCTTAATTGTTTCCTTACCCTCAAAACTCTTAATATATATATATATGTATCTAAGTCAATGAGTAGAAAAAAATAATAATAATAATTTCAACACATGCATGCCAACACTATCATTACATCCAAGGACCTACACCTTACGTCTTTTCTAAATTATTCACATATCACGCTTTACTTCAAATTTCAATTCAACGAATAGTAGTTATTCTCTAACAGTAATAGAAAAGAACAATCATAGCAAACAGTATCATATACATCAATAGTATATGTGAATTATGTCATCCACATGCATGGCCTCAGGAAACGAGTAAATTCTTCGAGTATAAATGAGGAACCATGCATGAACAATTCTATCACAACTAAAACTTGAAAAACAAGAAGTAAACTATACGGTTTGAGCTCAAGTTTCGTTGAAGAGCTTAGTGGACGTCGGCTAAAAAGGGGTAGCAACCAAGTGTGGTTCGACCTCTTATCACCATCTTTTCTTTCTCACCGTCGTTCGGCAAACTCGGACCTCGGTAAGTCGTCCTCGTAGTTTAGCATTGATATGTCATTCATCATGTAATTAACGAGACTTCGGTGTCGCGTGACCTATGCACGACATATAACCCATGCGGGGTTAATATGTGCGTACGCATGCAAGGGTTGGGTCGTGACATACATAAAATAACAACATGTAGTAAACCTTGTAAATAACATACCATGCGTGATAATAAATAACGAAACCAGGAAATTTCATTAATCTTAAACACGTATAAGATTAGCTACGTTGGCTCGCTAGGGAGTTGCATGCACTAGAACTACGCATAAAATGTCTTAGGGTTTCTTATATGGTGACCTCGATCTATAGCATGCGCGTTGCCAAGACCAAACACTAACTCAACCACCAATGCGGCATGCGACGAGGGGCTACTGCCTCATCGAGGTTGTACCCCGTCGTTGGCTGCACCAGGGAGCAAAGTTGCTGCTCGTGGGATAGCAACCCACCCCGACCCTTCTTGCATTTAAGCCACACATGCACGCAAGCACAGTCGGCTGCTGCCACTGTTGCCGCTGCTTGCGCTAGCGTGCGACAGCGGCTTGCTGCCACTGTTGCTGCCGCATAGTGGTGGTAGGCGAGGCGCTGGTGGTTTCATACCAACCTGCTGCCACCCTCATCTAGTCGACGCACCCTTGGTATTGTTGTGCTCAAACAGCCGACACTCTCCTGATGGTGCGGCTGTACTCGACACCCCCTAGCTCTCGAAACCCGTTTAAAAACGTAAGCAAGCACACCACGAAAAGGCGTGCGACAGCAGTAGCCGTTGTTGGGCCTGCTCGCATGAATCGTCCTTGTGTCTCATCATTTTAAAAACTTCGTAACCAAGTAGTTAAGTCGGACACCATGCGAGTATAAAGGGAAGAACTAGTTATGCATGATTGGGTGTCACATTTTGTGGGAAAAAGAAACCACAACAATGGCTACCAACTCCACTGTTGGGTCTACTGAAATCAAACAGGAAAAAGAGAAAGAAACAAGGGCCATAGGGTCCGTTTGGTATATGTACATATAGGGCCACATGCATGTAATTCATTTTATAAAATTAGGACGTAAAGAATTGTTGAAGCATGCATATTTTCGAGCTCTTGGGTCGTCCCATGCCGAGACCCAAATTAGTGGATAAACTAGCTAACGAAACAATATTTATTTCGATAAGTAGAAAGTCTAAGTAACGTTTATTTTTTTATGACGTAGAGCTAGTAACAACGAAACCGAATTTTAAACGAGTCGAACAAACCGGGAAATATATATATAAAACTGATAATTTTACAAATTAATTGACGACTACGGTGTAAATAAATAAACATGATAAGAAAATATATAAACTTAGTAATTTACAAATAATGTCTACGCTTTCCTGAGATATAAGTCACATAAATCGGTAAATGTAAGTTACGGCGCATAATACTATCAGTTCCTGTGCAATATACTTATAGTTGTAAAGTCATGCATCATCCAGCCACGATTTAATTAACACTTTGAAAACATAAAACGTAAACTCATAAACGACAATACCCTTTTGACCCATTTGCATGAATCATTGCATTAAGTATTAATATGTAAACTCAGACTTTGTCATAATTATTTAGGTGTTTGACTGAATCATTATTTGACGTGCCTTAATCCATTACCAATCTCAGACGATTAACCAACAAGGTGAGTTTTCATAGCCCCTACTCTATTGTTTTAAATCATCTTTTGGGGTGAGAACATTGCTTATTTCAAACGTGTGAATACAAGTACAATTACTCATTACTGATTGGTCTAAGTCCCGATTTAACCCAAGTTGCTATTTGCCCGACTTATCATGAACCGTCAATCTTTGTGAGCGCGAATGTTATGGATAGATCTATCAGGATTGACAATCCCTGTTTGTCTTGACTGACATTAGTCAAGCAAACACAATTTCATTTGAGTCAGATTACAGGTGTCCCGGGTTAAACACCTGCAAGGGCATTCATTTATTGTTGGTATATGTTAACGCTTTGGTGTCATGAGCTTAGACAATAGAAATGCAATTTATATGACTTTGTATCTGTTATATTGTCATATGCGGGTGAAATCTTGTGATTCATAAACACTACATTTTCTGCTTAAACAAACCTATGAACTCGCCAACTTTATGTTGACACTTTAGCAATGTTTTCTCAGGTATTAAGAATGAAGATGCTATATGAAGTCTCATGCATTGAGTCATTTTCCAGTTATCTGAAGATCACTTGTACTATTTAAAAACAATGTTGTATTGTCTATTTTATGCTTCCGCTGAATGTTAAACAATTTATTACTTTCTAATTCAAGTGATCTGTTTTCTTAAAACGTCTCATATAGAGGTTGTTCTGTATTGCTTAGAAGTATGATAATCATGAAGTCATACTCCCTCGGTTGCCATTATACTCTGATATTTTGGGGGTGTGACAAGTGCGATGGGCAATAATCCCATGCTCCTTTAGATGATCCAAAAACTCTTGACTCATATATTCACCTCCACGATCAGAACGTAGTGACTTAATGGTCTTTCCGAGTTGGTTTTCTACTTCCTTTTGAAATACCTTAAAGGTTTCAAACACTTCATGTTTATGTTTCAGCAAGTAAACATTGCAATAACGACTGAATTCGTTAGTAAAAGTGACAAAGTAGCTGGCTCCTTGTCTTGACATAATTCTAAATGGGTCACATACATCGGTGTGTATTAGTCCAAGTAGATCTTTAGCCCTTTCCACTTGATGTGAATAGGGTTTTCTTGCCATCTTACCAGACAAGCGTGGAACACATTTTC
>BQNB010143673.1:0-14358 GCA_026074375.1 Tanacetum coccineum | reverse complement strand
GCCATATTTTCTTATTGTAGCCATCCTTCGGGGGGATTTGAGGTGCCACTTCTTGATCACCTTTTGTCCTGTTATTTCTAACGATCGTTTGCAACGTTAGGCTTTTTAGCCAACGAACACTAGCAACGTTAGTCTTTTATACTAAGAGCCGTTTACAATCTCTTTTCTAATTATTTTTAAAATCTATATACGTTTTATACACATGTTTTTATACACGTTTTTATACACACATTTTTTACATGTTTTTTTAATATGCATATTTTATACATGTTTTTATACACGTTTTTATACACATGTGTGCATAAAAATGTGTGCATAAAATGTGTTTATAAATATGTTTGTATAAAACTGTCTGTATAAAAAGGTGTGTATAAAAATGTGTGTATATAACCGTGTAAAAATGTGTGTATAAAAACATGTGTATAAGACTTTTTAAAAACATGTGTAAAAATGTGTGTTTAAACATATGTGTATAAAACCGTGTATAAAAATGTGTTTATAAAAACATGTGTTTAAAAATATGTATTTAAAAACGTGTATAAACATGTGTATAAAAACATGTATAATAATGTGTGTATAAAAATATGTGTATAAAACCGTGTATAAAAAGTGTGTATCAAACCGTGTAAAAATGTGTGTATAAAATCGTGTTAAAATGTGTGTATAAGAACGTGTATAAAAATGCGTGTCTAAAAACATATATAAAAATGCGAATAATAACGTGTATATAAATGTGTGTATAAAAACATGTATAAAATGTGTGTATAAAAATATATGTATAAAAACATGTATTAAAATGTGTGTATAAAAACGTGTATAAAGATGTATGTATTAAAACGTGTGTATAAAAGTTTGTATAAAAATTTGTGTATAAAAACGTGTATAAATTTTAAAAATAACTAGAAAAGAAATTATAAACGGCCGTTAATATAAAGGATAAACGTTGCAAACGTTCGTTTGCTAAAAAGCCTAACGTTACAAACAGTCGTTAGAGATAACACCAAAAAAAGTGATTAAGAAGTGCCACCTCATATCGTCCCTTAGAATGGCTACAATAGAAAAATTAGAATAGTATTTGACTTTTCAAAAAAAATTAATTATTAGATGTTTACGATAAAAAAAGTGGCAACTTGGATGACTCTTCAAACCAATTAACCCAAATTATAACTGAACACAAAATTGCATTACTTGTAATGAGTAGGGATCCGGTGAGAATTAAAAGTATAATGAGAAGAATAAGAAAGATTTATAGCCACACATTTTAAATAGGAGAGAGAATTTTAAGGGGAAATGCATTTATTTTTATAGGTGCATCTAAAATGTGTGATTGTGGTTTCTTTTTATCATTCTCATTTTAAGTTTTCTTCTTATTTGATCCTAACTCACTTGTAATAACCTCGTATAGGATGTATCAGTTATACTCCGTATTTCGGATTAATTATAAAACCATACATTCACCAGGAAAGCGTGTTGCATTCATTGTTTTCGACTCGCGCCCGACCCGCTATTTAATCACTTACCCGACCCTCGGTTGCATTGATTGCCTATCCGACCCGGCATTAAATTGCCACTTCTTCTCTCTTCAAACCGCTTCATAACTGTCTTTCTCCCCCACTTCTCTTCTTCCATAACCCTGTCTCTCCCATCTTCCCATCTTAAAACACACGCACCACAATTAGATTGCATGCATACAAAATGGCGAGTGAGATCGATTTGTTTTTATGCTCTGCTTTCTCTCTCTTTCTTTCATAGATTTACAAACTCATAAACCACCAAGATCCATAAACCCTAAATTCAATATGAGGAAGAAGATGAGTGTGTTGTCCGGATTCATGATAACACGCGAAGATTCATATAAGTTTTTTTTTCTATTTCAAATATTTATTTTCATTCTATTAGCGTTTTAATTGAAAATTAGGTTAACACAAAATTTGGGGGTTTTTGTTTCGGTTGGTTTTTTTAATGTGGCTTAGGCTTAATCTCAATTTTGATGGAGGAGTATATCTCGAAGGATTGCAACCAGAATGGTATGTTATTTTTGTTATCAAGTATTAGATATTAGATATAGCACATAGTCTCATAAAAATAACACTATAGGCTAGCCAATGGCGTTGGGAAAACTGTTAACAACAAAATGTAGTCAACTTAAGTATTCACAAAGTTTATAATAACAAAACTAAATAGTTCTTGATACAAAAATGTATATTTTGAGCTACATTTGGATTTTATGGACGGACTTTGAGTCAAACAAAAAGAATATTTAAGTAAACAAAATGAATATAGAGCTATTTACGTATATGTTTGAACGGTATGGGGCATGACTTAAGCTTTGAGGAGATCGATATGAAATATATATAAACGGATAAATCTTTGAACGATTGTGTTGGTGTGATTGTGTACTAGTCAAAGATGCCTATACTTACTTTTAGAGTGGTTTCGAAATACGAATGATATCCATATGGAATGTATGCGTTGCTATTTATCTAACAAAAGCTATGTAGTTACATTCAACATACAATATTAATTAAGGTTATAAATAGTGTGAGGCGTGATGTGAGGTGTGGTGTGACGGCATGACCAAGCTTTACATCTTAGAAGTCATAACGAGTTATGTCGTTTTTTAAGACGTGATTTAAAGCGGCACAAAATATGAAAATATTTATAAATTTACATATTTATGTCATATTTCAAATATATTGAGTATACAAAAAATGTCATACATAAGGAATAAAGTTATTAAACTATCTTTGTATGTAATTTTTTTTAATTCTATAAAAGAACGATTTTTATCGAAATTGAATTTTAAAAAAGCCTCACGCATCATGTCTTTTCGCGCTTTATCACGTTTTTTCACATCTCATCTCATGTCACGCCTTAAGCCTATGCCTTGGTCTATTGCGTAAAGTAAAGGTCACGCCTTTGGGAGGCTTTAGCGGCGACATGACAGACCTTTTAGAACCTTGATACTAACACAATAGCTTATTAGAGTTGGGAGAATGAGTACAAATACAAAAACATGAATGTCATAGAAAGATATGTATTTACATCTGGTATACGATATATCACAAGATAAAAGTGTTGGGAAAATGAGTAAATATACAAGAACTTGAATGTTTTAGCACATCTATAACTTATATATGAGGCTAATTATGAGTGTATAAATATAATTTAGTGACTGGATGCCACCTCAAAGATGACATGGACACCCAATTTGCATTAAATTTTCGAAATTATTTAAAAATATTAGCCATTGCAAGGTTTGAACTTATGACATATGGTTAAGATCCAACAAGCTTAACCAACTGATCCAAATCATCATTTGTGTTCTACTATAGAAAACAATAATAATATACCATGTTGATATATTTTTATTTTTAAAAATATATTAAGATATACTCCCTAATTATATATGATGATATATACTCTCTAATTATATGGGTATAACATACTAACCAATATCCATAAAATATATTATATATCATATCCGGTATGTCATATGGAGGGAATGCTTTCAACAATGAGGTTATAATGTTTATTATATTTATGTTTTGAAGAGGACTAACTCATCAACATGTACCTTTACATTAATGATGTCCTTCAAAACATAGAATGAAACAAATCACGATTAGAACATGAAATGTAAGAAACATTGTGATAGCTATTATTCATGTTTGTTTTAGTATAACATAACCTGACGGGTCTTATTAACATCAGACCACAATGATGTTCATGTTTTATTTACATGTTTATTTACTTTTTTTTATGTTTATAGCTATATCTTTACTTATATATAGCAGCAAGGACATGACTTGGATTATATGACATAGCAAGAAATAATGACATGGCATCTACATGGCATTTATTATGAGAATATGACTATGCACATTGAACAGGTTGGTAATGTTAATTTATCTGACAAATATCTATGAAGTATGGCAAATCTTTCGAATGTAAGCTGTTTGGTTCATTGTATAATAGTTCTTGCGTTCACACATGTAGCTCTAGTTTTTTCCAAAACCCTATAACTTTCATATGAGGTATGGCTATAATTTTTCGAATTCACTAGTAATTAATTTAGATTATGCAACATTGATTTATGTTTTATAATGTCACAGGTACACACGGGATTTTCTTGTTAAGACTCAGATAATAGCTATAATGGAGTATGGATAATTGCGTTGAATATTATCTGTTGCTTGGTCATTATATTTGTTGCCTATTTACTATGTAATCTTTTTCTCAAAACCTAAAAAACAATCATATCCAATTCCGTGTTAAATGACTGAGTGAAAATATTACAAAACATCGGACAAATAAATTTCTCACAACTATCAAGAATCAAACAAAAAAGAGGAATGAGCATTCTATGTTCACAAACACGACAACCATAGAACTAATAACAATGTTTCAAAAAAAAGTCTAAGAACCAAACCCAGCGCCGTTAGGCGGGTTAATTACTAGTATTATTGAACGTATTACTATATATATATTATATATCTATACTATATTGGTTTGTGTATTTATATACTGAAACGTAAATACAATTATATATATATCTGAGTAGTATATTATATAGAAATAACATTTCTATAATATTATATATATGTATATATATATGTAATATAAATATAGTATAATCTTATAATATATATATATATATATATATATATATATAAAACATTTATAATATATATCTAAACATAGTACATCGTAATTTATAAATACATGTTATGCATAAATTAATGATATATATATATATGTATATTAAATATATATATATATATATTATATACAAGATACAGTATACATATATACATACATGGTATACAAATATACCGTAATACATACATACAAGTATATACATAACATGTATGTACATATAAACATGATCTATTATATATATATATATATATATAATAATATAATATAAATAAATGAATAGCCTGTAGTGTATATATGTATATATGTATAAATTATATAATATATATATAAAAATATAAATATATTATATTAATTTATATTTAATTAATATATGTGTGTGTTGTGGTGTGAATGGTAAATCATAAAGTAGAAAATATAAATAAATAAGTATAAATATATATAAATATATATATATATAATTACATATTAATGTGTAGTTATTTAATATATGTACGATATACGTTATAATATATATATATAATATATATAATATATAGTATAATATATAATATATATTACAACACACACACACATATATATATATATTTATATGAAAGCCCCTGGTATTATTGAACGTAAATCTGTGCACGGAGAAAAAAGATGGGAAGGACTTTTCTTTTAGAAAGCTAAACTAAATAAAGCCTATCCCAAGGACGATTTCCCACTCCCAAATTGAGATGTCGGGGTACAAAACGCTGTCGTACGCTTTTCAAGCTTTTTCCTTACTCTTACTAAAGCAGGCACACGCAAAACTCTCTATTTGGCTTTTCACTGAAACCAATATGTCTGAACAATCCTTTGCTGGATTGGATTTTTGTCTTTTTGGAAATGCCATAAAGCGCGAAGAAATCTATTTGCTTAACCCAGGCCTTCAGATCGCACTTATATATATATATGTAGAATCCGGATCGATTGAGAAGGTTTTTATTTTGAGAATGTAACACCCCCAAATTGGGTCGCAGCGGAATAAGGGTCTGGGGCGTGTTACTTCATAGATCAATAACACAAGATATATATAGAATGACCAAAAAGTCGTTTAAAACTGATACATTGGATTTAACAAAGTATTTGTTACATAAGCCCGAAGCTTCACTTGTTTACTTGTTCAAAATGCAAAGATTTCTAGCCCATAACAGATATACAAAATGTAATGCGACAAAATCTTTAATGCATGATATCCAAATCAAAACCACCAATGTATCCCTTGCACCTCGTGCTTATTGACCTCTTGAAAAATATTGCTTTAAAACGTCAACAATAATGTTGGTGAATTCATAGGTTTGATAAAGCGTATAACGAAGGACCACAAGATTTCCCAAGTGTATGATAATGCAACAGATGCACACATCATATAAATGTAATTACGTTTCCCTAAGCTCATGACACTGAAGCTCGACATAAATAAATACCAAAAAAATGGCCTACATTGCCCGTGATGATGTTCTAACCCGCAACATCCTATGTTCGACATGGTATACGTTCGTTTGCCCAGTTATAGCTAATCACCCGAACGGGGATGTCAATCCCAATAAATCTATTCATAACATTCGCGCTCACAATCCAGTAATTGACAGTTCATGAGAATGGGCTCAACTAGGGTAATGCAACTAGGCAACAACGTAATCATATATAAAACTTATCCAATGTGTCATATATAAAATCAATGCATTTTTCTCCCGACCACCCAAAACTTCTAAAAACAAATCATGTAAAACGTGGGGCTATGAACTCACCTTGAGTGATCGAATATCAAGTGTATCACAAAAAATGTGTCACGGTAATGATCGAGTGCAACCTAATCCAATATAGGTCGTATAAGTACTAATCACATTGGGTAACCAACTTATCCACTTGTGTCCAATTATAAAACAGTGCATGTTTCTCACCCCAAAAACTTATAAAACAAATCATGTAAAATGTGGGGCTATGAACTCACCTTGAGTGAGCGAATATCAAGTATATCACAGAAAATGCGTCACGGTAGTGATCGAATGCAACCTAATCCAATATAGGTCGTATAAGTACTAATCACATTGGGTAACTACTACCATATATAATTCTATATAGCTCAATCACCATCTAATCGTTTTAGTGAAATTATATTTATAAAGTTAAAACGTTTATAAATATTCCTTTAGTAAAAATGACATAACTTTATCGTTTTAGGTCCGTTTCTTACGTTTCTTATGCCCACGCTTTCGTATTAAGACGAGTTATCAAAATATGACATTTTCATATTTTTGACCTACTGGTGAACAGTACGTTTTACTGTTCACACCAGTTTATAATTTTTTTTTATAGTTTTAGTTATCGTAAAACCCGTAAATGTCGTATTTTATCCGTTATAGCTCCGTTTTTAGCGATTCTTTCGAGCACGTCTTTGTTATTAAAAGTTTTATCATATTAATGATGTTTTCCAAAAATAATGTCCCTGATGAACAGTAACTTTTTATAAAAATAGTTTTATAAAAGTATTTTTATACATTTAAGTATATAATCTCGCGTAATTCATAACTTTTTCGTTATTGATCCAAAAATTATGATCTGAATTGTTTTAGAATCCTAAAAATATGTAAAATCTGTTAAAAATACTAAACCTCTTATATCAAAAGTATTTGTTAACTTGTTTTTATAAAATTTACTTTTATAAACCCGATATTAACGTAAAACGTATATTTGCTGTATCTTTTTTGTTATAAGGCGGTTTTTCGAGTTCTTTACATACTTGGAATCGTCATGAGATGTACTATCTTTATAGAACATAATGTGGCTGTCACCATATACGAACCAAAACAGCCCCTTTGAAATCAATGTGTATACTTGTTTATATAAGTTGTTTTATATACTTTTCAACTTAGTAACTTACCACAAGCCTTTTATAACCAAATATATCATATGTCTTACATATATTAATGTCCATAGGTCCATCATTTGTCCAAATGTTCAAGATCACATGTTCTTAACAAGGCTATCAAATCATAAACTTTCTTAAGTAACTTTACTTACTAGTTTATACATATACATTTTTACACTTAACCAACATGTTACAATACTTATAATCCCATTATATCATTATATTACCAATCACATAACATATGAAAAAGTGTACAAAATCATAATCACAAGTAAAAAATATGTCTTACATGTTTAAAAGTATCCTAATGGTGATTTTGCTATATAAACATCATATACCTATATAATCATGAAAATGAAAAGTTAAGGGATTTTAGATAACCTTAGAGTGATGTATGATGATGAGATATATGCTCTAAACCCTTGTTTAGACTTTAAACCCTAGCTTTCACAACCAAGAAACCCTAATCCAAATGGAAACCCTAATCTTGCAATAACTTGATTAAACCTTGCAAATACTTAACCAACCCCTCAAAACATCTTAGGTTATCATAGGAATGATGTATGAGTGCTTGTATGGTCTTAGAAAATCAAGCTATGGATTGTATAAAAGGGGGTTTGTTTAAACATTTAATTGTTTGACGCCCGTTTACATTGAATGATCATTTTTAGCTTATGCGATTTAACTTAACGATTACGATTTAAAGCAAACGCGTACAATACTAAAAATACATAGTGGATTTATTGATGTCGTCAATGACCCTAAAACACAGGGTGTTATATTCATAGTTTTGGTTTTTTAGCTCTGGGCAATCACTCCTGTAGTGCCCTTGATTCCCACATTCATAGTAAGTGAGGTTTCTCTGATTGTTAGTGGCATCAGGACTCCTACAATCTTGGGTTAAGTGACCAGCTCTCTTGCAGTTTATGCACTTTACAGTGCACTAGCCATTGTGATGAAACTTGTAATTTATCGTTGGAAATTAAAGTGAACGCGTAAAAGTTTAAAATAAATAATTGGATGTTCATTGAAGTAAAAAGGTGTGAAAATGTAAGTTGTTATAGTCTCCCCGTGTTATGAGAATTGCGTCCCGCAATTCAGTTCGAGTTGTCTCTCGGAATAGTGTTGATGAAGAGGTGTGGGTATTAAATTTTTTTTATATGAATAGTAACTCCAACGGCTATGAACAGTAGCCCCAACGGCTACTCCCTCCCTTTAAATACCAAATTTTTATCCTCCATTTCTCCACACAACACTTAATCTTTCACTTACATTTTCTCTTATCCAATCCTCAAAATGTTGCACATCATCACGCTCTTGGCGATGGCGACCGCGATAGCACTCGACATTTATCTTGCCTACTTCCCATACGAAGAAGGATTTCAGTATCTGGCCTTTATTCTAGAAATTCTCGTGCCCCTCATCGTTCTTGCAATCGGCGTGGATCTCCTTTGGAAGGAATAGATATTATTGCTAGGGGAGGGTTGTAATAAAGTTTGTATTTCGTTTATGTCCTTATGTAATCTTATTTCTAAGATAATAAACGGATGTTGTGGCAACAATTCTATTTGTTATTTTTATTTTATGTCATTCGAATATTTCGTTACCACGCTTGGTAACTCATTTGCATTCCCCTTTAGTGTGCTTTAACTTGAGTGTTCAGGATTTGTGATGTTGGTTTAATATTTATTGTTGCGACCAAAGCTCGACTTCTAGCGGGCTCTTTTTTTTTGCTTAACGCGTCAGTTATACTCTTTCTTAGAGTGATAACGTCTTATATACCTATGGTGGTGTCGTAAAAAACAAAATAACAACCACCAAGGATCTATGGTTGAACGTATTCGTCGAAAATTATGGAAATTGGTATATTCCTTAAATGGCGAGTAAACTTGTTAGTCGATCATCTAGAGGTTGACTAGGATGCGTCTTGACGTTTGGACATAGGATTTTTGTATAAATGATGTCAAATTGATTAGTACGGTGTGTAAGAGTTTACTTAGTGATTAATATGGTCAGTTTGGTTTCTCGCGATTGAATTTACTTTTTATGTATACGCACGCATAACTTGATATAAATAGAAAATTGTCTTTTGACAAGAAGTTTTAAGGTGACTACTCTCAGCATGGTATGATCCTTCCTGAATTATACATAGTTGATCAGGCCATGTATAATTGAGGACTAACGATGCATTGCTCATTTTCATCAAAATACGGTCATGATTTCATGATATTTTGGGAAGGCTTATATATTAAGTAAGAGAATTAAAGTAAACTTGACAAAATACATTGATTTGATAAATAATTTGAAATCATTAATACAATCACAACAGAAACTTAAGAGGAAATACAACGAGAATTCTTAAAGGAATAGAGTATAAGCACTAATATCGTCCTTCATGTCGTTAAGGTCTTGATCGGCTTCTCCTCCTCCTAATGCATGCACCAATCCACGTGCTCCAGTACCTTCAGCCTGGCTCTTCCGCATGGTTTTGTTCTTTAGATTCGGCAATCACTCCTGTAGTGCCTGGTTTCCCACATTCATAGCACAGTGAGGGTTCTGCTTTGCCTTCTAGCGGCAAATGATTTCTACAATCCCGAGTCATGTGAGCCATTCTTTCTTGGCAATTCCCGCACTTTACAATACATAGCCCATTGTGGTGCAGCTTGCACTGTTGCACCCAATCGGAAGTGTTCGTGCATACTCCTTCTTTCACAGTCCCAAACGGCTAAGCTTGAGCACATTTTGTAGTCTTGGGAGATTGTTGTGAGCTTGGTTGTGTTGTCAATTTTTCTTCTTATTCTCAGCTTGACGTTCAACAAGAGTGCTGATCTTTTTGTCCATCAGTTTAGTTTCCATTTCAATAGCATCCTGCATTGTTTTCGGCCTTGATGTCATAACACTTCCGTGAATCATGTCAGGCAGACCACCGACATATTTCTCAATCTTATCAGACTCCTCAGAAAACATCCTAACACATAATAATGCCAGTTCCTGGAAACGTTGATTGTAGCCTAGTACATTAGTACCTTTTACTTTCAAATTTCACAACTCGACCTCGAGTTTCTTAATCTCGCTCCTCGGGCAGTACTTGTCTGTCATCTTCTTTTTCAAGTCAGTCCAAGTTATTGGGCAAACCACCAATATACTTCTCGATTTTATCCGACTCTTCAGGGAACATCCTAGCACACAATAATGCTAGTTCCTGAAAACGTTGGTTATAGCCTACCACATCGGTACCTTTAACCTTCAGATTCCGCATCTCAACCTCAAGCTTCTTAATCTCGCCCCTTGGATAGTACTTGTCGGTCATCATCTTTTTCAGGTTTGTCTAAGTCATTGCATATGAAACATCGTGACCAACAGTCCTAACGTAGGAGTTCCACCATGTTAGAGCACTTCCAAGAATAGTATAAGTGGCAAACTTGGTTTGGTTTTCCATAGTGCAGTTGCTTATATGGAACATAGTTTCCATTCTTTCAAACCACTGAGTCAACTCGACAACTCCTTTAGTACCCTTAAAATATAGGGGTTTGCATTTCATGAAGTCTGGGTAAGTGCACTCACGAGCAAGAGGAGCTTGTCTCCTTACACCCGTTCCCGAATTATAGCTATCATCACCATTCATGCTTCTGTCAGCGTCACGTACTGCCAATGCATCGGCAACGCCTTGGTCGATCAATGCCTTGAACTGGGCATTGGTGACCGTTGTGGTGGTGGTGGTGGTTGTTGTGGCTGGTGACGTCCTTGTGGTTCTTTTCTTTGGTGCCATTTTCTTCAAAATCATAAGAAAATATAATACTCGTCAGATTTCATAAAATCATAAACGTGACATGACTGCTGTAACAAGCAAAATTAAACTTATATAAGTATATTATATAAGACCAGTAGTAATATACGTACTATAATATAAACACGTATATTAATCATGTAAGCATCTAGTATGACCAACTAATGCAAACAAATAATGTATGTATGTCCCGTGAAAAACCCCTTCGTATGAATGCAATGTTTGAAAACGGTTATAGTCCAGCAAAACATTTGACCTGGTTCTCTATAACCTTGGCTCTGATTACCAATCTGTAACACCCCCAAAATGGGTCGCAGCGGAATATAGATATCCGGGGCGTGTCACTTCATAATAACATTGCACAAGATATAAGAACGACCTCTAATTGTGTCGTTTGAAAATGATACATTGGATTTAATAAAATACTTGATACAAAAGCACCCTGCTTTAACTTGTTCATTCTTAAAAGTATGAAGATTTTACTTCCTGAACAATATCCCCAAAATACAATGCACTTGAATCTTTATAGCCATGATTCCAAAAATATAGACCACCAATGTATCCTTGTACCTTGAAATCCTGAGAAAAACATGCTTAAAACGGTCAACATAAAGTTGGTGAATTCATAGGTTTGTAAAAATGTATGAGTGTAGGACCGCAATTGTTTAGAGTGTGTATTGCATGGTATACAATATCCAAAACAGTAAGTATTGCATGGTATACAATATTCAAAACAGTAAGTATTGCATGGTATACAATATCCAAAACAGTAAGTATTGCATGGTATGCAATATCCAAAACAAGAAGTATTTCAAAGTTACTTGCGTCCAATTGTAAAACAAAGCATGTTCTCACCCCAAAAATATATTTAAAACCAGTAAAACATGGGGCTATGAACTCACCTCGAGTAATATCCTTTAAAAACAATCACGTTGTTATAAGATAACCGAATATGTATAAGAGTTTGTAGACAAGCATGTATCCCCCTCACGGGTTTATAAAACATTCAAAAGATTGAAAAACGAGGCTATGAAACTGTAACATTCCATATTCAAGGTCCTTACTTACCCCGAGCTTTAATTCTATTTTCATTTTAAGCGAGTTATTAAAATTTATAATTATGTTTTAGAAAAACTAGCTTTAAACTTTCTCTTTTAAACCCGTTTCTCGCCGAGTTTTCTTAGTTCCCAAGTCTTCGTATTAGATGATAATATAAAAATGTTACAATTTTTTTATTTTATAAACCTCTCTGAATTGATACTGTACTTTTTCTATTCATGTCGTTTTATAATGTTTTATAAATTTACTTTTATAAATTTAATTGTCGTAAAACCCGTAAATGCAACAACTTATTCGTTTTAATCCTGATTTTAGCGATTTCTTCGAGCACGTCTTTGTTATTAAAATTATCACATTTTAATAAAGTAGGGTCTGCTGATGAACAGTAATTTTTACTGTTCATAGTTTATAAAATTACTTTTATAAACTTTATTTATCGCAAACGTCGTATTTTATTTGTTTTAGCTCCGTTTTTAGTAATTCTTTCGAGCACGTTCTCGTAATTGAAATTCTATTTATTTATAAGGTTTACAAAAATAAATGTTTCTGTCATGAACAGTAACTTTTTATAAAATTTATTTTATAAAAGTGTTAATTATCGTAAACTTGCGAAATTCATAACTCTTTCGTTATTAATTAAAAAATTACGATTTTATCATTTTGAAATCCTAAAAGTATGTACAATCTGTGAAAAATACTAAACTTTCTGTTTTAGAAGTATTTTACAACTTGCTTTAATAAAGTTTATTTTATAAAACCGGTATTAACGTAAATCGTGTTTTTATCGTATCTTTTTCGTTATTAATCCTTTTTCGAGTTTCTTACCTTTTTGGAATCGTCATGAGGTGTTCTATGTTTATAAAACATAATAGGGTTGTCACCATACATGAATCAAAACAACCCATTTGTATCTTGTTTATTGTTAATTATATAAGCTTGTTTTTATATACTTTTCTACTTAGTAAATTACCACAAGTCTTACACAAGTCTTTATATCATATGCCATACATATATTAGTGTCCATAGGTCTATTATTTGTCCACATAAGTCCATGATAACAAGATTTACAAGTCATTAACATCACATGAAAACATAAACTTTCCTTAAGTAACTTTTAACTACAAGTTTATACTTGAACTTTTTATACTTAAACCAAGATTGTACAACACTTATAACCTCATTTTAACATGATATTACCATCAACATAACATGTGTATAAGTGTAAAAAATCATAATCACAAGTAAAAACTCTTTTTACATGTTTATAAGTCCTAGATGGTGATTTTTGCTACATAGAACATCATATATATATATATAAACTCATGAAATTAAAAGATAAGGGTGTTAGATAACCTTAATATGATGTAATGTGATGATCAACAAAGATCAAACCCTTGGTTATCTTATAACCCTGGCTTTTTCAACCAAGAAAACCCTAACTTTTCCATATAAAACCCTAGCTTCCTATCTTGCTTCAATACTTGTAAATGGTTAACCAAGGCTTGAAAATACCTTAGTATATCTTAGGAATGATGTGTGAATGCTTGTATGGTCTAGGAAAATCAAGGTATAGATTATGTATAAGGGGTGTTTGTTGCCGTGGGTGAGTAGAGAGAAAGAGAAGGTGTTTGTTTGATTTTCTTGTTAAGTGTTTTGCATATGTGTGTGTTATCTATCTCTTGTATACTTGTATATATGGTAAAAGCTAGTCAAAGATATGTCTAGTTGGTCAAGGAACAAGATGAGGGTCTTTAGGAATGTTTATGGTTAAGTTGAGACATACATGACTAGGTTTAAATGCAATGGTGTTGTACAAGATCAACTTGTAAAATTTGTGTGCTCTATGTCCCTCATTTCTTGTTGTTGCCATGGGAGGGGGGGGAAAGAGTTTCTAGAAGATTTTTGATTATTAACAAAATATCTAGTGTGATATGTATAAGTTACAAGTTGTAGGATT
>BQNB010143672.1:0-16961 GCA_026074375.1 Tanacetum coccineum | reverse complement strand
AGCCTTTTAGTCTAGGTATAAATACCACTCTCCATGAATGGAGAGTGGGGTTGGTCATTTGTAATTTTCACATTTTCAAGTAAACTTCCAATTCTCTCTTACTTTCTCATTCTAGTTTTTCTCTCTACATTTCTCATCTTCTTCCTACTTTTCTTGTTCTTAATTATGAAGTGAAGTGATTATTTTGGATCCGACAAAGTATTACGTTGATGGTGTTTAGGTTAAATCAAAGAATTAATTTGGGTAAATAATTACATTGCCAATAAAAGAGAAAAGAGTAGGCATATGTGATTATGGGATTGCTTAGGAGGAAGATGATTAGAGTGTGTGTATAAGAGATGAAATTACTTGTTGAGTAACAAAGGTAAACAAGTGATTAGATAGAATGGGTTGTAGGAGTTTATATAGAAGAAATAAGGACTTGTACATGTGAGGAATACATGTGAGTTTGTAAAAACATTTGTATGAAAGTAAGAAAAGTCAAAGTATAATTAACTTCTAAATACCACAAACTCAATTAGTCATTTAGACTTTAATCCATGATAATCAACAATAGATTTGATCACTAATCATATTGATGCAAACAAGCTAAGTGATTAGCATCTTAAGTAAATCATATCCCATAATTGGAAAGGATGCATTTACGCAAAGTGACATTTGACTTAGTTTGACCAATAAGGGAGTAAAACCTGTTACGTGATTAAGAGCAACGTAATTCCGGATTAAGGTTAAACAATTACTCTTGCTTGTTGGTATGTTGAAAATATGATCATACTAGGTTTAGAAAGAAGTCTCAACCTTGGCTAGAGACGTTTGATAAAAGATTTGAGTTGCCGTTTTATAGAAAAACGGGAGGATTCATTTTTGCTCCTCTCTAAGTCTAAACCTTATTTGGAGTGTTCCCAAATGCTCAATATTACGTACATACCTTTATTGAAGTTTCCACATGTGTTGAGTAAGAGGAAAGCCAATAAGTGTTAAATCCGCAAAACAGATTTCGCGTGTGGCGTGCTGGCCACGCACTAACACGTGCCTAGTGCGCCAGATGGTGAAATCCAGTTATGCAGATTTAAGCTACCGTTTGTGATTTTATGTTTTGTAAATGTTTATTTGTCATCGTTAAAACATAAAGAAGATCCTAGTCAATGTTGCACCAACAACCTCCCTCTTTTTGATGATGATAAGTAAAATGTCAAAAAGCAAATAGAATTACAAACGTAGCAAAGATAAGATCGCCGTTGATGAAGTTCGCGTCTTGATCTTGGCCTTGTAAATTGGTAAAGCTTGAACATTGTCTTCACCTTATGAGTCTTACATAGCTTGTATGCTCCTATGTATGATATGGCTCTTTGCTTCTGTAATTTCTTGCATTTCTCGATCTTAAGCTTATCTTAGCTTTTCTTTCCTTCTCCCCTTTTGTCAAATCAAAAAGGCGGGATCGTGAACCTAGGATCAACGAGTACGTTCTTAGTCAATTGGTAAAGACTTGGACAGTGGACTACTAGTATATAAATTGCCATTAAGCAGTAAGTGGGTAAAGTCTCTATGAGCTAGGGTTTTAATAAGAACAAATATGATGCTTTATGTGGATGCGTTTAATTGTGACAGAATTCTAAGTGTCTAGGTTTTAGGAAGAAGTACCGCCTAAATCTTGGAATGATAGGCCGCCTCGAGATAAGCACTCATTGCACTAAATAAATAAACCAACATTTTGATTAAATTAATCATGGCTAATACAGTTTTCTTATATTTGGCTAGACCGCTCTTCTATCTTTTGTCTGTCTGCTTGCGTGTGTTATTGTGTCTTAAATTGATCTAACTTACCACAAAACCCGTGATAGTCTCTCAAACTGAAAAACCCTCTTATCCGTTAGAATTAGAATTAACATAGGTTTAGCATAGGTTTAACATAAAATAGAATTAACATAGTTTAAATTAACTTAGTAACCAACTGGGCTAGCTCAGTTGGCCACCAAGATTCCTTAGGGGCTTGGGGAGGGGATGTTTGGCTAGGGGAGGTCTCAAGTTCGAGTCCCACCCAAGACTTTTACCCCTTCAGGCGGAATAAGAGGAAGTACAGGCGGGTTCAAGGTACAACATACTGCCCAATTGGATGTCACTGCTGGACCTGAACCACTAACAACTAACAAGCCGTTCTAAAAAATTTGACTTAGTTTAGATAACCAAAATATTGATAAAATAAAAGATCAGTTCTCGCTCTTAGTGATCAACACCCTACTTACCACGAAACTCCATCTCATCGGGTACACTGTCCGTTAAAGTGTTATTTTAGGTAAAGTTGGCCAAATATAAATTTAAAACTTGAAAACATAAATAACACCTATAAGTCGACCATTCAATTTTTGTGCGCCGTTGCCAGGGAGTGAAATTTTAATCTTGATTTTTATATTTTGGTTTTTAACATTAGATTAACTTAACCCCTAGGATTAGTGTAATTTAGATTAATTAGTGCAATTTAGATTAATTAGTGTAATTTAGATTAGTATAAAAATTTATGTATTTGTTTTTAATTGTCTGCTTGTTTTATTTGTGTGTTTTAATTGTTTTTAATACACTATTCTAGTCGATAACTTGATACGGCGTATTCACTCTAATTGGATACGTCGTATCTAACTTTCTTATCCAATATAGCGTATCCATTCAGTAGACTAATACTGCGTATTTAGATCAATTGAATACGGCTCTAATACAACAGCATAATAATATTCTTCATATTTGATTTTTGTGGTTGATTTTCTGTGTTTTCTTTTTCCTGAGCCTATTCTACTGATTGTTTATCCTCTGTTTCAGGAAGTGCATGACAAGGAGTTCAACAAAGGAACTATTTACGCCTTTCAAAGATCCAGAACGAGAATTTCGCTCATCTAGGAAGCTTTTCAATCCACTAAGTCTTGACGAATCAAGATCGCCTAAATTCAATCTATTTTCTGATCTAGAAGAAAATTTCAAGGAAGAAGTAACATAAACAATGGCGGAAACCATGGAAGAATACATGAGCAAAACCCAAGCTATGGATCGGGCATTGCTAGGCCTAAAATCGATGACAAAGATCACTTTGAACTAAAAGGCCAATTTCTCAAAGAACTACGTGACAACACCTTTAGTGGTTCGGATAATGAAGATGCAAACGAACATATTGAGAAATTTCTTGAGATTGTTGATTTATTCCATATTCCTAATATAACTCAAGATCAAGTAATGCTTCGAGTCTTCTCTATGTCCCTAACTGGAGCCGTGAGTCGTTGGCAAAGAACCCAACCATCTGGTTCGATTAAAACTTGGGAAGATCTGAAAGTAAAATTTCTAAGCAAGTATTGTCCACCTGCTCAAGCTGCAAAGAAAATGGAGGAGATCAATAACTTTTAGCAAGAACTCGATGAACCCATGTACCAAGCATGGGAGAGATTTAAAGAACTCTTGATGAATTGTCCTAAACACTATTTAACAGAGATGCAGGAGGTTATCTTGTTTTATAATGGATTGGAAGTTCCAACTAGACAAATTCTTGATTCATAAGGTGTCATACCAACTAAGACAACTACCGATGCAAAATTAGCCATCCAAGAGATGGCCAAATATTCTCAAAAATGGCATAATGGAACATCTAAGACAAGAAGTACTGAAACTTCTGATGCATTGGTAGCCATACAAGCACAACTTAATAATCTTAGAAGATAAATCAAGAAGGTTAATGAAAAGGTATATGCTGCTCAAGTGGGATGTAAGCAATGTAAGGGACCCCACTACACCAAAGACTATCCACTCAAAGAAGAAGGAAAAATCCTTGAAGAAGCTTATTATACTCAGTTTGGTACACCCTTCCAACAAGGAGGGCAATATAGAACAATAACTCTGGGATTCTACCAAAGAAATAATGCAAACCATTCGTATCAAGAACGAAGACAATCAATGGAAGAATCACTGAGCAAGTTTATGAGTGAAGCAGCAAAAAGACATGAAGAAAACTACAACTTGATTAAAGAAATTCGAGCTTCTACGGACACTGCCATCAGGAACCAAGGAGCTTCGATTAAAACTTTAGAGATTCACAACGGAAAAATTTAGGCAAAGGTACACAGGAAATGAGGAATTTCGAAGCCTATCTAGCTCTACTGAAACAAACCCAAGGGATCATGTCAAGTCAATTTTGACTACCGTAGAAGCTGATACGACCCCGATACGCCGAATAGGATCACCCTAATACGCTGTATTAGCAAAACAGAATAGTAGTTGATTTTTCAAGTCAAGACAAACGACTATTCCATTTCCAAGTCATTTGAATGATTACTAATGTGATGAGAAGAAGGGATCGTATGGACCACAATTCTTGGAAGCTTACTCATATAGAGCTTCACATATCGACAATTACATACCCCAAAAAGAGAAGATCCAGGAAGTTTCACCTTACCTTGCTATATTAATAATGTTTGCTTTGAAAATGCCCTTGTTAACTTAGGAGCTAGCGTAAGTGTCATGCCTCTCTCAACCTACCTTAACTTAGGTTTAGGCGAATTAGTTCACACTAAGTTAACAGTTGAATTAGTAGACAAAACAGTGAAACATCCAAAAAGAATTGCTAAAATGTACTAGTAGGAATAGGAAAGTTTATTTTTCTAGTAGACTTTATTATTCTTGATATGCCCGAGGATGTCAGAGTGTCCTTGATCCTAGGAATACCATTTTTGTCTACCGCCCATACTAAGATTGATGTGTTCAAAAGAAAGATTACCTTAAGGGTAGGGGATGAGAAAATTATTTTTAAAAGTGTGAAACCTACTAGTAGGTTGATTAAGAGGTTCTACATGTTATGTTTAAGAGAACGTATGAAACTTGATTTTGAAGCTAGGCTAATAGGAGAGACTTTGGTGTTAAATAGATCATTTGACCCTTTATATGGAGATTATATCGAATTAAATGATCTAAATGTGCCATTAAAACTTAGGAGAAATCAAGTTGATGATTTGATGCCTACCGTTGAGGAAGGTGAGGTAATTGATAAACCTATGATTGACATAATCAAGACTAGGAATAATGAAAGTTTTGACGAATACCATAGTTTTGTGACTTTAACTGGAAGATCCATATTGATTGTGCCTACAACTTAAGATTCTTGTGCATGATAGGTTTTGAAAATGTAAATGCTAATTGTTTCCCAATTTTTTCCGTTAATGTGGTGTCTAAAAAGTTCTACAATTCTATAATGAAGGACAAAGTTGAATACAAAGGGAAGAACGTAGTGGGAGCTTTTATGAATGTACCTATATTTGTCAGAAACTTTTCTGTTATAACTTATTTTGTAGTAGTGGAGAATATGGATGGCTACCGAGATCAAGACATGGGAGATGTAATTTTTGGAGAGCCATTCTATAAAGCTTCATGTGTGGAAGCAAGAAGGTTTAACAAATTAATCACTATCTACAATGGTAATGATAACGTGACTTACCAAATGGCGCGATCACATCCGAGGTTTAAACATCTATCTAGTGCCCAATGCAACAAGATTAGGCCATTACTAAAGGTGAGTGTACATGACTAGCTGAATGGAATCTCGCATCTGTACCAAAAGCTCAAAAGTTTCTACAAGGGGGTCTTGAATTTAGGACCCGAATATATCTGAGATGTGAAAACAGAAGAATGGCTCACACGCGGGCACATAAGCGTGCATATGATGGAGTGAGGAAGCTAAAAAAAGTTTAACTTAAAGACTTAGATGGAAAAAAAGTGCTTCTTGGGAGACAACCTGGACAGTTTTTATATATTTTTATCGAGTGTGTCTTCCCAGACATCAATACGGCGTATCCGCTCCATACCATACGGCGTATTGAATGTATGGATGTTATCAGTCCTTTATTTTTCTGCATTTAAAACTTTATTGTCAGCTCTTTCAATACAACGTATTCATTAAATGATACGGCGTATTTGGTAGGCTGACCCGTATAGACACTTTTTGCAGGTCTTTCTATAATGCGTATCCAGGTTTTAGGATACGGCGTATTGACTGTTTGTATAGTTTTGTTTTTATTTTATTAACCATAGGATACTCGAGATAGGATTGCATGGTTTTCTTATATTTTGCACAAGACCTCGCTAGAAAGAAATCGACAAATGTTGGTGAAGTATCAATAATCTGGAATTCTTGCCCATGAAATCAATAATGGAGAATCTACCAAGCCAAAATTAGGGGAGTTTCTCGTTCTAATTCTTTTAATTTCCCGTTTTTAATATTTTATCTATACAATGAGGAAGTTGTATAACTTAAGTGGGGGATGGGAATTAGAACGTTACTTTTCCTATTTTTCACATTAAAATGCTTAAATTATGCCCAAATTTAATTTTTTTATGCATACTTTTATGAAATTACTAGTTACATAACCTGCACACATAATATTAGATATTGTAGGATTCAGCCTTAATCACCTTTCCAAATGTTTACCCAATTCCACAAAAAAGAGGTGCCGGTGATGTTGTAGATGGTGGAAATATTTATCTCAGCACGAATGTTTGCTAAAAAAGGTCGACCAAGAATGATAGTTTTACTGTTTAATTCCTTTGTATCAATGATTACAAAGTTAGAGGTGAAAGAAAACTTATCAATCTTTACCAGGACGCTTTCAACTATCCCCTGAGAAACACACCTAGTTTTATCAGCCATCTCTACTATTATGTTGGCATGCTTTGGGTCAGCAAGACTTAATTCATCCAACATAGACTTAGACATAATATTAAAGCTGGCTCCTAAGTCTGCTATCACATTTATGCTAAATATATCAACTGAACAAGGGATAGTAAGACTTCCTGGGTTTGGTTGCTCAGGTAGGCTTGATATCCTTTCAATCTGGCTGGTTTCTTTCTAATGCACGTCATTATTTTGTGCGTGAACCATCATGCACTCACTCACTTCATGTTCTTCCCTTCTAAGTTGATCGGTTTGGGCTTCCTACTTTTTTAGGGCATCATCCCTGGCTTGCCTCCTAAGGTTTGAATGACTATCGTCCCTTTTTTGTTGAATTTTCTAGCATTTCTCTAACTCTGCTTCAAACCAATCACATAGGCCCTGATTGCTCTATTCTTCAACTTTCTTAGTGTATTTGCTCGTGGTTTTAGTGATTTTGGGGTGAACAGGGGATTGTGATGCCTGAAGGTAAGGGTTGGTTTTTATATCTAATGGTGGGTCGGGACTTTTATGACGGGGACTTAAATGGTCCTTGTTGTGGTAAGGACATTGGCTTTGTTCGAGTGTAGTTGATATTCTTTGTAATCCTGGGTTTTCATTGTTTCTTCATATTCCAGGTATTCCGCGATGGTCATATCATTAACCTTTTTATTTGTCTGACTTTCTTGTGTCATCCTAAAATACTATTTAATTCTGAAATCTTCAATGTCAACCTCATCCATTATGTTTCCTAAAGAATAAATAGAAGTGAGAAAAGACATAATCGTAAAAATTCAAATTGCTACTAATTTTTAGCTCCCCGGCAGCGGCGCCAAAAACTTGATGCGTATTTTCTTTTAAAATATATTTTATCAAGTTTTAAATTTATAAAACTCGATCTACCTAACGACGCACTAACGGGCAGAGAACCCGATCGTGGGTAGTATAGATTGGTAAATCCGAGGTCGTCCCAAGAGCTAAGTTGTAATTAGTTTTAACTTGAAATGTCACGTTTTGAAAATGGTTTTTAGATTTTGATTTAAAATAAATAAATAATAATAAAATAAATAACTGAAAGTAAAAAAGATAGGAGATATCAAGAGAGAAAACGTGCTAACTTGGTTACTTCATTACTATTGTTATGAAGTCAATTTCCTATGCAATGTCAAACTATGGTTTCATTACTGGTTTCTAAGGTCGATAGACTTGAATGTGCATATACAATCTATCCTATACTTCTTGCGATTCCGAATCATCTGGGAGGTAGGTTATCCAGGTTGCAGTGATTAATCCCAACTATTCCCAAAACATATCTAATAACTTGTAAAGATTATTAACACTCTCTGAAAGAGTTTCTGTGCTTTTTAAGTATCGAGTGATTTGTGATGTGACCAGTCAGTTCTTACATCAGGTAAAGAGTTAGTGATCCTCCCTAGTACCCATTGGATCCAACCATGACAATGTAATCTATTAATGGGGCAAGCTATGTCTAAACCACCTGTACTACCAAAACCCAGGGTTACACGATAGTCAAGGAATATCTAATGAAACCATAATTTAACAGGAAACAATCATAACAAAATTAAATTCATAACTAGGCCAGCACTTTAAGTGCTTAGCCGCTCATGGTAACGGAAACACAGTAAGAGATAGAAGAAATTATATATTGAAAACTCATAATTCTTACAGGATTCGTAATTTGAATGATTAAATACAAAAAGTAAGTAAAGTGTGATCTCCCTTGGACTCAGGTGAAATTCTTCGAAGGTTGGAAGCCTTTGTCGCCTCTCCAATTGGCTGTGGAGGAAGTGATGTCGGAATAGCTTGAATGAGGCCTCTATTTATAAATATCGAACCTATTACGGCGTAACCAATAAAGGTGTTACGCCATAACCAACTTACACGACATTCCATAATTAAGCAGCTATTACGGCATAACCAGATATAGTGTTACGCAGTAAAGTCTTCCTTGATCTTCGTACGTGCTTAATTTATGTTACGGTGTAACCATTTTTGGTGTTACGCCGTAACATTCTATAGAATTTACACTTTAAGTCCTTTTTCCCTTGTTTCTTGTCACTTTCCTACATTTCACCTGAAAACTACAAAACAATAGAAAATATCTTGTTTTTGAGTGTTAGTGAGACATTTGCAGGTATTTTAGGGGGTATTTTGCCACCAAAAAGTATTAAATATTTGATGTTATCAGCTCTCCATATATTGATTTATATATCTAGACCAATAGGATCACAAATAATGACCTATCTTTGCCTTTAGATTAGTGAGCTTAGTTGGACCGGCAGGTGACCCTTGGGATCAATGAGTACGTTCTTAATCAATTAGTAAAGACTTGGCCAGTGGACTACTAGTATATAAATTGCCATTAAGCCGTAAGTAGGTAAAGTCTCTATGAGCTAGGGTTTAACAAGATCACCATTGCTTAACCCCTAAGATAGATTATAATTAGAAAATAGGATGCTTTATGCGGATGCGTTTAATTGTGACATAATTCTACATGTCTAGGTCTTAGGAAGAAGTACCGCCTAAGTCTTAAGAATGATATGCCCCCTCGAGATAAGCATTCATTACACTAAATAACCAAACAAACATTTTAATTAGATTAATCATGGTTAATACAGTTTTCTTATATTTGGCTAGACCGCCCTTCTATCTTTTGGTTGTCTGCTTGTGTGTGTTATTGTGTCTTAAATTGATCTAAGTTACCACAAAACCTATGTCAGTCTCTCAGGCTGAAAACCCCCATTTATCTATTAGAATTAGGATTAACATAGGTTTAACATAGAATAGAATTAACGTAGTTTAAATTAACTTAGTTTAGTTAACCAAAATAATGATAAAATAAAATATTAGTTCTCGCTCTTAGTGATCGACACACCCTACCTACTACGAAACTTCATCTGATCGGGTACACTGTCCGTTAAAGTGTTGTTTTAGGTAAAGTCGGCAAAATATAAATTTAAAACTTGAATACTCTAATAAATTACCTACACACAATGACACATCAAGTTTTTAGCGTCGTTGTCGGGGAGTAAAATTTTAATCTTGACTTTTATTTAATATTTTGCTTTTTAACATTAGATTAATCTAACCCTTAGGATTAGTGTAATTTAGATTAATTAGTGTAATTTAGAATTAGTGTAAAATTCTATATATTTGCTTTTAATTGTTTGCTTGTTTTATTTGTGTGTTTGTTTTGTTTGTTTTAATTTTTTTCTATACACTGTTCTGGTTGATAACCTGATACGGCGTATCCACTTCAATTGATATGGCGTATCTAACTTTCTTTACCGATACAGCGTATCCATTCAATAGACTAATATGACATATTCAGATCAATTGAATACGGCGTATCGACCGTCTGATACAGTAACAGAAGCTGATTTTTCATATTCGATTGTTGTGCTTGATTTTTTTTATCTTTCTTCCGAGCAAATCCTGCTGATATTTTTACCGTTGTTATAGGTCGTGCTAATCACGGAATATGGATTGAAGAAGAGACGACATAAGTTATGATGGAACTAATTTTAAATGAACGCATGGAAAAAGCTCAAACTGAATCAAGTCTAGCTAAACCAAACACCGACTATGATATGAATATTGACCTTAGCAAGGAGTTTTTGATGGAGTTACGAAGTAACGCATATTACAAAACATTTGATGAAGACGTGGTCGACCACATTGACAAAGTTCTTGCAATGCTCGATTTAATTAAAATTCCTAATGTGGACTCCCATCGACTACGCATAAAGGTTTTTCCTCTCTCATTGGCTGATGATGCAAGACAATGGTGGATAGATGAAGGGGATGGCAAAACTACCACTTGGAAAGAACTTGTTGAGAAATTTTTCTATAAATTCTATCCCCTATCCGTGATGGCAAAGATGAAATGTTGGAGGAAGGTGATAACTGGGGGCTTGATCCACTTGAATTCATATCCCAAGTAAATTCAATATTCGAAAACCATAAGAGAGTGGATGGAACGACTAAAAAAGCATTATTGCATTCTTGGATTAATGAAAATTAGAATAAAGAACCGATGAATGACATAGTATCAAGCGATGAAGAATGGGAGGAATCTGATTTTAGAAACCCTCCTAACACTAATACTGACTCATTCTTCAAGCCTAACTATGCTTAAGAAAAGGATGACATTGAAAAAGAGGATGAACGAAGCCAAAAGAAGCGTAAGGGCAATAATACTATTCTAAACAAAGCGCTCGAATTTGACAATCAGAATAATGAGCAGCCTTGTAAAAGGGTGTGCAAAGCCGAGAAGTTTGAAGCAATAAAGTATTCATTAGGACCTAACGAAAAATACATTGTTGTTAGATCATGTGAATACAATGCTTGGGAAAGGAACAAAGATAGTGTGTCTCACATCCACCAAGATATTTTTCATAAAAAGGACAAGGGGTGGACCGTGACGCGCACCATAGAGTAGAAGGAAGCTGAAGAAAAAGTCTAACTTAAAGACTGGCTGAAAGAAAAGTGCTTCCCGGGAGACAACCCAGATTTTATTTATTTATTTTTATCGAGTCTGGCTTGAAAGACATTCAATATAGCGGGTTATCGTCCATACATACAGGCGTATTTGATGTCTGGACGTTATCAGTCCTTTATTTATTCTGATGTAAAACTTTATTGTAGATTTGTCTATTCGGCGTATTTCTTTCCACATGGATACGGGTATTTTGGCAGACTGACTCGTATTGATACTTTTTACAGGTCTTTCTATACGGCGTATCTTGGTTTTTGGATACAGCGTATTGACTTCCTGTACAGTTTATTGTTTTTATTTTTTATTAACCGTAGAATACTCTAGATAGGATTTTGCATGTTTTTCCTATATTTTGAACAGGACCTCACTGGAGAAAAAATCGACAAAGTTGGTGAAGTATCGATCATCTAGAATCATATGTGTGTTGTAGTCATGCTGGTATCCAGACGCATTTACAACACACATTCTTGCTCATAAACTCAACTTGGAGAATCTACCGAGCAAAACATCAGGGGAGTTTCTCGTTCTAATTCTTTTAACTTCTCGTTCTTAATGTTTTATCTATACAACGAGGACGTTGTATAACTTAAGTGGGGGGATGAGAATTAGAACGTTACTTGTCCTATTTTTCACATTAAAATGCTTAAATTTAAAAAAAAATCAAACATACTTTTGTGAAATTACCGGTTACATAACCTGCACATATAACCCTTATTAGATATTGTGAGGATTCAGCCTTATCTGTTTCCAAATGTTTACCCAAATACCACAAAAATATGAGTGTGCCGGTGATGTTGTAGACTTTAGAACTTGGCTTGGTATATCTATTCGAGACCACAATAATGAGTACTATGGATTTAGATGGAGTAACTAGTTTAAATTAGTAAATTTCTAGGATTACACCTAAAAAGCCTTTATATGTTGTTTTATTAGCTAACTATACTGGTTAGTTAACCACCGTATAAACCCTTTGTTTACTCTCATTTTAAGAGTAAGATACCCCTAGAAAAATCTGTAGAGCCAATCCTTTAGGATAACACCAACTATTTGTTTCGTTAAACCTTTACACCTTAGCCTATCCTGTCAGATTAAGTCCATTTATCAGTTGCTAGTTGCTTAAAGTGTAAAGTATGTATTTCTCGTGTCCTATGTCATTTTCTATCTCTCGTATGGTTGGGAAATTTGCACATTGCAATGGGAATGTAAAAAGTAGTCAAAACTCATGTATTTTTACTACCATCACAATTATTGGTACGTCCGAAGAACGAAGAATCATGGAAGAAATTATCTCGAGTTATTATGATCGTGAAGATGGTGAAATTACACCAAGATTCGTAGTATAGTATGTTTAAAAAAATCAAAAAAATTGAAAAAATAGAAAATTGCAAAAAAAGAGGAGGAAAGTTTGAAGATAGTCGGTTCGTTAAAGCTTAAACCGATGAAATTATTTGAAGGAACGATTATTCGTTGATACGTGGTTATAAATCAACGATGTAAAGTTTTGTATAAAGTGGTAGATATCGCCACTTATCTTTGTAAAAGTATATAAAGTATGGGATGATTGGGAGTTGACCGTTACAGGAACGCCAACTTATGTTGTTGTTTTTTATCTATGATCGAGACATTTGTGTAAATCTTTATGAGTCTTTATCATGGTAACGGTCGGGAAAAAGTATCTAGTAACTTGTACCTTATCTGTTTAGACTTAATCTATTTGTTTCGTAAATTTTTATTTAACAACCATTTATTTCCCTTACCTAATGATTAACCTTGGGTTTTACTCGAATAAGGATGTGATCGAATCATGCATGTCTATTCCGTCGTTACGGCCATGTATGTGTGATTCAACTACCTTGTTGGTTTATTACTTTTGGTGAAAGATTGTTAGAATGATCAACCCTAAGCCTTATTTCTTCTTTAAAAGTCTTCATCATACTTCAGGAAGATGCATTCAAACCTTTCATAGACCTTTTTGCTGTTTCACCATAAGCTTTAGCAATTGATAGCACATCTTATTTTGATGATCAGTTTGAAGTTTCTTGTTGAGCATATTGGTGATTTCAACCAACATAAAAATGTGAAGATTATCAAACCTTACAAAGTGAACTCCAGATGAATCAATCAACTTCCAAATAGTCACCCTGTATCCTTGTAAAATTCTCCATACATCACTCCTTTTGTTTGGTTCAAACATAACTTTTAAATCTCCCCACAACACTCTTTCAAACTCATTGTTAGGCCTTGTATCACCATACTTTGCCTTCACTATCCTCCAAAGAGCTTCCAAATCTTCTCTGTCTATTCCTTGTAGCATCCTTATCATTGAAGAATATCTCTTGGAACTTCCATCTTCTCTTATCAACTGATAATGTACCAACATACCCTCTTTATGAAGCTTATAATCAATAATTACTGGTAGTTTGGTAGCAAGTGGTATAACATCAATTGCTATATCTTCATCCTTTTTAATCACCAAAAGCTTCTTTAGCTCAGCTTTATCAACTTCATCAACTTCCTTTGACTCTTTTTCTTCCTCTACTTTTTGTTTCTTTGAGGATTCTTTCTGTTGTTCTTTCCCTGCTCTTTTCCTTCCAAGCATCTTTTTTTTGCTCCCTTTAGTTGTTTCCTCTCTACCTTCTTCCTTCTTTTCTTTGCTTTCCTGTACCTCATAACCCATAGCTACAAAGGTATTTACTCTCTTCATTTCATTATCAAACAACTTTTGAATTTCATCAAAAAACTCATTTCCTTTTGTTGTTTTGTATGTATATCCACCCATGTGCTTAAGATAAGTAGACATTTGAGTTCTCTTTTGTGCCTTGGTAGGAGGTCTGTTTCTCTTTTCTTGTTCTTTGAGTGCAGCAAAATGCTTTCTTCTTTTCTCCATTAGTTCCATAAATAGTTTTGTTTTTTCCTCATCTGTCAATTCCTCTATTTCCTTTGATTAGAGTCTCTCAGCCAGCAATCTATCATCCTTCATCATAGCTTGTGTATTTTCCCATAACCCAATCAATGCTATGTTGGCTTCTTCTTCTTGTTCTTGGAGCTTCTTGCTCTTAAATAATTTACATCATCTTAGCTGAATATCTCTTGCAATTTGTCATCAAGCAGCCAATTTGATATTTATCTCTTTTAAAGGAATTAAGGCTCAATCATAATACACTTTTCCTTTATCTTGAGAACTTGAAAGTTGTGTCTCTTATGGAAACTCTGATACTCATTGGCTTCCGTCAAACACCCCTTTATACTTGGGTCTTGAAGTTGTTATTGTTGTATCAAATAAAAAAATAAAAAATAATAAAAAAAAAAAAAAAAAAAAACAGCAGTAGTAACAACCTTAGGCTTAGCTGCTTTAATCTGTATAAGTGTCTGAGTCAAAGTGATTTCCTCAATAGTTGTAGGAACAACACTATCATCAACACTAGCAATAGTAACTGCTTCACCACTAGTACTATCATCAGGCTTAGTACTCTGTTCATCTTTCCATCACTTTTGCTTCCAATGCATCTCAATCATCCTCCAAAACTCCATATCAAAATTAAGTCATCATACTATTTCCTCTTGAGTTTCTAAACTAAGAAACATCAACATCAGCATCTTATTTCATACTCCTCCCCTGTTTGGATGCATCTTCAGGAGCACCTAAACTCTCCTGATCTTCAGAGGACTCAACTCTCCTAGACATACCAACTTTCTTGAGTCTTTTCAAACTTGTAGGTCTTGACATTTTCTTCCTTTCTAACCTTTGGATCCTCTTCTTTAAAGCAACAATCTCCTTAGCTTGAGCATCCTTTGCTTTTTGGTACGTCATGAACCTGTGTTTGCACTTTGGTACATTAAACTCTTATATCAGTTAGTTTGCAAGTATCCCTCACCACTAGGTTGTGGCTCATTGGAGGTTGTGGTACACTTTCCTCATGCTCTGCCTCATCTTGAGGAACCTCTGCCTCCTGTCTCTAAGCCTTCTTAGATGGTTGTTTCTTCTTGGGTTGGGAAGATGAAGATGGTTGATCAATAATATGTATTGGAGTGGAATTAGTTGGATGATCTGAATCCTCACCCATTTCTTCAACAGTCTATACCTTTGCAGTTGCCTAAAATTGTTCAATACAATATGTGTAGATGATTAGATTGACTGTTAAAGCATAATGAATAGAACTTGCTTTCAGGAAATCAATAATCTCTGCAAACCCATCACTTTCTACAGGTTTTTCCAAGAACGCGACTACATTGTGCATTTCAGCAAACTTAGGGCTTGACATAATGATGATTTTTGATGATCAAAGATGAAAATTGAGTTTGGGTTTATGATTAGAGAGTGTTTGAATGATTGAAATCGAATAAAGAAGTAAATGAAACCCTGAATTGAAGTATTTATAAAATCACCCTCAGTAGCAGGAACTTGAACTGGCAGCATTAACATATGCCTAACAGCATTAACTAAACCCAACAGCATAAACATAAGCTTAGCAGCATTAATGTATACTAGCACTAGAAACTATATGCTTAGCAGCATAAACTTCAATACACCATTAATTACCCAAATTTCATTCCAAAAAGAAATTTTCATCATCAAATTTAATTCTCATAAGCTCTCTTTTTCTATTTTTATACTCACATTATCTCTTAATTATTTTTGCTCACATAATCACTCATTTCTATTTTTATGCACACATCTCACTTTCTATTTTTAAGCTCACTTAATCTCTTATTTCTTTTGGCTTACCAAAACACTCTTTCTATTTTTATATGACATGTGTGTACAAAGTTCCATCAATTCCAATAGTTTCATATTGTCCTCCCCACTTCTAAGTGTGTAACCTCTTGAGAGAGGTGGATCATTAGACTGTTTAGATGTAATCTCAAACCTAGTTTGAGCATCTACATCCCCCAATATGGTATCTTGGCACCTGGGACCACTACTTGAACCAATTCCCTAAGGAGTTAATTCATTAAGTGTTGCCATGGATTGGGTCTTAGTTGATGTTACCACTGTCCTGCTATGCTTCTAAGCTAGAAGCAGTAGTGGCAGCCCTTTCCATTCTGTCACCCAACTCCTTATGGACAACCTCATCACCAACCTTTTTCAGGGGGACCACTAGACTGAGGTATCTTGGTGTCCCGACCTCTTTTGATATGACTAGATGTTTTTGATTCTTTTGAATATTCTTATGATATAACACATCCTTTCATCCATATTTTTGGTTGTATTAATAAGGATCCTCCCCTCAAACAATGCTTTAAGAGATAAGAATTTGGTCAAACAGTTGTAACTTTGGTTCCTATGTCATTTCAACAGCATTAACTTTTGCCTGGCAGTAGTAATTTTCTGCCTAGCAGTATTAACAAAAGTCTAACAACATTAACTCTATCTTCAATAATTATACAACAACATGCCTCTATTCATCACAAGCACACTAGAAAAAATTAGATAGACATGTGGGAATTTATGAGGATCCATATTTATGCATAACCTATGAATAAAAGTTAAAAACTGTGATCCAAGATCATGAACTTTTTCTCAAACATTTCTTCAAAGGTGAAGCACTCATCATCAGGTATTCAATATGCTTTTCCTGCAAATGTTAGTCCATAGCACAAAAATACAAGATCCAAAGTATTTTCTTATTGGCAGCATTAAGTATGACTAACAGTTTTAACAAGCAGTCTTAAGTATAACTAGCAGTTTTAATTATACGTAGCAGTACTAATTGAGAAGACTAACAGTATTAATCCTTTACAAAACTTTTACAAAACATAAAGAGATAT
>BQNB010143671.1:0-16961 GCA_026074375.1 Tanacetum coccineum | reverse complement strand
ACACTTTTTCATGTATAAAGTCTCTAACTTTTTTCAAATCCTCATTGCAGTTGTCTCTTTGGTGATTTCCCGTTGGACCCGATCACCGAAGACAAGATCAATGCGTTGTAAGCCTTTTTTCCGAATGACGCTATCGTATGACACTATCGTGGCTGCAGGTAACTCCTCAAATGCTGCAGCTAATCCTTGCTGTTCCAGCAAAGCCTTCATCCTTACCTGCCATAACCCGAAGTCATTCATCCCATCGAATTTCTTGATGTCAAACTTGGTACCCGTCGTCATTCTTTTAACCATTTGCTTACCGTTTAACCTTTCGTGAATTTACCTACACAAAACACGATCTAGCAAAGTAACCGGTTTGTAAAAACCCTTGTTTTATCGATATAACCATAAGAATAAATCTTTTTAGAAATATATCAAACCAAGAAACCCTTCAAAAAACAAAATCCCTTCTTAATCAAATATCGATTGAACCTTGGAAATCAGACCATCCAGTCAAATCGACAACCCTTGATTCAAGAAAGTACCCGACGCTTTTTGAAGTAACCCTTGTCGTACTTTTTTTTGCAAAACAATTTCTTGTAACCTAAGAAATCTTGCAACCTCGAAAAGCCTTAGACTTTATTTTCTCCGACCCTTTGTTTATTTTGATAACCATGTGATAAAAACCTCACACCACCGAACTAAACAAAGTACCCGTGTGCAAAATATCCTTAAAAGTAAAACCTTTTTCTTTTAAAGCAAAGAAAAATAAACATTTTAACCTTTGACTTTTCTTTATTTAAAAACCAAAATTTTAAATCTTGATTTTCTTTTTCCTACCAAGATCTAAAAAATCAATAAATAAACAATCTTTAAAAGGTTATAATTCTTTTGTCGGTTTGTATGCAAAAAGAAGCCCCTACCACTCTTTTTGTTTTAGGACGTCTTAGCAACAATGAAAAAAAACACGTCAAACACCGGCTAAATGTTTTTATGAACCAAACTAGAAAACCCTTTTTCTTTTCCTAACAAACTTCGACACCTTGTTTTTGTTTAACCCAAAAAACAAGAACCCTTTGAAGTATATATATTCCTGTCGTCAAGAACCCTTTGCTAATACAACCTTTAGCAAATAAAAAAAATGACAGCCTTCAAGATTTATAAACCCTTCTTCGAAACCGAACAAAGCTGAAACCTTCAAGAATCATTCTATCGCAAACCTTGTGGTATAAACAAGAAGCAAACCCTCGACACCTTTTGAAGCTCTAACCTGAAACCTCAAAGCAACCTTGCGTCGACTTCAATCCAAGAAGAGAACCCATGATCGAAAACCTTGTTTTCTTGAACCTTGATCTTCAAACCGAAAAACAAGAAACCTGAGTATGTTCTATGTCTAAAAGCTTGTCAAACCCAAACACACCAGCAACCTAGTTACCAGAAAAACTCGAACTGGCTCTGATACCACTTGTTGATATTCAACCAACCAACAACCTAGAACTAGAACGGATAACTCGATCTTGAAGACGAATATACACACAACAACAGAAGTATGATGGACAATAAGAAACTTTGCACAAGATAAATACCCAAACGCTTGATCTTTATTAACGTTTGTAAAGAAAAGAACGATGAAAAGAATACGGTACAATTACCCCTCCCCTCACCTCTTTATTGTAGAGATGAGGGGGAAGAAACCAACCCTAAACCGAGTTGTAAACCGGCTGCTGCTAGAAGAGAAAACAATCGACTCTTTTTTCTACCTAGACTAAAGACATCGATTGTATATATAGAGTATATATAACCGACCTATAAATTCCCTAGTTGGGCTAAACTTGGGCTAAACTTACACAATGACCCCCTAGACTTAATATTTATAGACTAATATGGATACTAAATATAAGAGAAGCATTCGATAGTGAGAAGTGTTAAACAATATAAACCCCGTAGGTGATATGTTTTATTGATATGATACTTATAAAGTATATAACGTAACGAAATCTTAATGGACCTAACCTCACAATCAGGCTTGGGCCATATCTATCCTTTAATACTCCTCCGTAGTATGAGGGACGAAATCAGAAAAGCTCGGACTAGAAAAAACAAAAAGAAAAAAATAGATAAAAAGAGTGAGATAAAAGAGATGAACACACGATCGACAACCACATGTTAACTTTTTTTAATGAGGTTTAGAGGTGATTGGTTGAAAGGTTTGACAAGGTGGTATATAGAGATAGAGGCTCATGACGGCCGACTAGGTCTCATATCAAACCCGCTCTCATACCATGCTAGACAATATATGTTTTATTGATATAATATTTATATATAGAGTACATAGCATAACGAAACCCTGATGGAACAAACCTCACAATCGAGCTTATGCCATATCTATCCTCAGAAGAACCTATGTCACAATTATGTAACCCAACGACTCGGCCAAAGGTTGTTCATTCAAACAAAGATTGTCCCCTAATAATCCAGTACCATGTTGTATACGAAACCCGTCTTATATATAATTATACTTCTTACTTTGGCATAAGTGAGAAGAGGAAGAAAGACAAAGCAATAAGGGGGGCATGCACGATTGACACATCTTTGTTAGGGACCATATGCATTCAATCACATTTGTTTGCATGTATTCCTACTTCACCTACTTACAAAATACTCATTATTATTCTTCAATAATACAACATGGCTTTTGTTTCTTTTCAATTATTACGACTATATAAAATAAAAAAAAATTGTGGATTTACTTATGATTTAAAATCATGTGGTTTAGGAATGAAACAGTTAAATGTGCATGTTGTAACTACACCTTCATTTTTTTTAACGGCAACTTTATTAGAAACACTAGCAAGAAGTTAGACAATTACAAAGAAATCAAATATGGGTGTTGAATCCAACTATCTCATCTTAACTTAGAACTAACTTTAGCTTTACACCAACAAAAAGATCGTAAAACAATATCATCGAAAATGGACTTTTTACTCGCGAAAAGTAATTGGTTCCGGAAATTCCACAAACTCCACCACGTAACATAAAAAACGCCTTCCAAAATAACCTTCAAATTAGAAGCAAGTCGAACCGAATTGAACCATAAAAAACTCCATATAAGTATATAACATTAAGCTTGACTCTTTGAATCTTAAAAGGGTGAAATGTATATACTTCCCACAATACAAAGAATCTAAACCTAAATCCAACATCCAACATTTTCTATTAATGCCTCTCATCCCTATTATTTTTCTCAACTTCTGATCACACCCTACTCTCACTCCTCTTCTCTCTCTAAATTACCACATCAAAACCATGATATTAGGCAAGAGACCACGACCACCAATCAAGCGAACCACCAGCATGACGGAGTTCACTTTAGAACTCAACCATACTGGCGTCGTTGCTGGTGGTGGTGGTGGTCTCGAGATTATTAACTCACAACAACAACAACAACAACAACAACCAACGTATGATCCTTTTAAAACGAACCAACCAACGGTTTCTCCTAGAAACCATCGTAGGAATTCTGCTGATTATATGGAAGAAAATCATTTCTTGACTGCTTGTCACTTTTGTAAACGTAGGTTGATCACTGGCCGTGATATCTTCATGTATAGGTACGCCGTATACTATCGATTCTTCAATTGAATTTATATTAATATGATATACTATGTATTTCTAATAAAAAGCAATAATTGTGTATGAGTTTATCCTAGTTTAAAGCAAAAAACCTAATCTCTCCAGATGTTTTCACTTGACTTTTTTTACTTTGATGGTTCATGTTTCATGAGCCAAATAAGCAAACTATATAATAATTTAGCTCAAAGTTAAGCAAATAAGCAACAAAAGATAACCACATGTATGATCTTCTAAGTTAGATTTTTTCTTTTTCTAGTTTATAAACTTTTTTTGTTTAAAGCATTATGAAATTTATCATCCTGAATTTCGAATCTATTTTTGCAGAGGCGATAGCGCATTTTGTAGCTTCGAATGCAGGCAACAACAAATATCTCAAGATGAAAAGAAAAACAAGCATTCATTGGCACCAAAGAAACCGGATTCCAATCACTCCAGATCATTCAACAAACGATTCTAAAACCGACTAACAAATGTATCAGTGTTACTTAAAACTAGTATTTAACATATTCGATGTGGTATGAAATTCAATCAATCTTTGTATGGTTTAAGTATATTGCATATATAGTTAAATAAATTCATATATGTGTATTTGTACTTAATCACACGCGTTGTGTTGTGTATGCATATGTGTTTTACGTAAATTTTTAAGAAATATCGTTTCATATGATCCAACGCTTTCATAATCATTATTTTTGTTATTTGAGAAGCTCCCCAACCAAATGGTTGCAGGTATAAATCCTGCTTAAGACATGTGAGATAGATTTATTGTGATTGGTTCAATTAATATTCTTATAAGGCAGATTATCAATGGTAAATTGATGTATTCCCCAGTGACTAGCAAGAAACTAAACTAAAACGAAATGGTAGCACTAAAAATCTTGAACAGTATGGGTTTTTTTTTTGGTTGGACAATAAATAAAAGGAAAAGAAACAAAAATATGACAAGGAAAGACATTGAAATAAAATAGACAAGTCACAAAGAGTCAAAAATACACATAATACAGATCATGGCATCCAATCAAATAATTTCTTAAACGACAAAAACAAATGTGTTTTTTTCAATCATCATTGATGGAAAGACCTATTGTATTATTTCTACTAAAAAAATTATGCCATTACGAATTCATTTATAGGTTTACTTAACTCACTTTTTGTATTTATAATGTATACAAGCAATAATAATATACGTGTATATTAGTTTGATTATGACAAGCAATAATTGATGTATTTTTCAATCTTATAATAATATAGTAATGTATAAAACGATGAATTCATAACTTCTTGGAACCAACTTACATAATTTATTATCAGCTTGCAAAGGGGATGATAATTATTCTTTGCTGAAATTGACTAATATCAACTTAAACATTATAATATTAAAATTGTTTATAGCATGAACATTGAAATACCCAAAAAGAAAATTATAAATACAACATTCTTTTCCTTTGAAGCCTTCAAAAGTTTGATATTTATAATCAGTACATGCTCCTTATTTTTACCTTTGCATACTTAATGAAAAGTATATGAATTGACTGGTTTTTAAATGTATACACTACAACATTAACCTCTATCCCCATCGACATTTTGGGGGAATCCCCGGCGACTTGTCGCTGGGGATACCTTTCCCTGACGACTTGTCGCTGAGGAACACTCGCTAGGGATACGTTCCCCAGCGACAAGGTGGGTCCCACGTATTTTTCAGTCAACTAATTAGTGCCATCGTGGCACATATTCCCCGGCGACATGTCGTTGGGGATTCCCCTAGTTAAAATTGAGTAATTAAGACACTTAATTAAGCGATTTTTTAATTGTGCACTATCCCCGGCGACAAGTCGCTGGGGAAAGTGTCCCTTATACTTTGACTTGTCAACGTATAAGAAATTTTTTTAAAGCCATCCCCGGCGACATGTGGCCGGGGAATACTCTTTATTTTAAAAAAACTGCATTTTTTAATACTATCCCCGGCGCCATGTCGCCGGGGAATAGTCTGCATTTTTTTTTAAAATGCAGCCTGCTGTGCAGGCGATTTTCAGATTTTTTCCGGAAAAAATCTACCAAACATCAAAACCAACCTGTTTAAACTCATCACAACTTGTACCAAAACACATTACAATATAACGGATCAACGCAATACAAATACATCACAACTTGTACCAAAATAAAGCTAAATCGTCCAAAATCCGAATAAGTCTACAAAACGTTGATTCCTAGTCATAAACGGGGCTTACAAGTCAATATTCAACATGATAGGATAGGGAAACAAGTGTTTACATACAGGTCGCCAAGATGAACATAAAGTAACAATGTAGCATACTAACCCATATATAACACAACTAACTATCGCCATCGCCATCCTCATCCTCGTCCTCCTGATCGTCGGCACTCTCCTCGTCGTCCCCGCACCCGCCACTCCCGCTGGCACCACCCGACTCAAACTGTGAAAACATATCTGAGTACTTTGAGTCACTTTTGAAAAGACTCATCATGAAGTCCACCTTTTTGTGTAGGCTGTTGAGCGTGCTCTCAGACGCGGGCGTACTTGGGCCGGCTGTGGCCCGTGCTGGCAATACCCTACCAACACCGGGAATGTGCCCTCGCTGCTTACCCCTTCTAGCCAAGCGATTGATCTCATCATCAGTGTAGGTGCCCGTAGCCTCCAGCCTCCTCATCTCCTCCTATGTAGTGACAAAAACACAAGATAGTTAATATATTAGTCGGGTTGCTACATTAATTCTCGATAATTCATTAAAGTGTGTTTTGAAACAAAACTTACGTATATACGTCGGTCCTCATCCCGAAGGAATTCCCCGTTAACAGTGTGTGCCACGAAGAAGGTGTCAATGAGCGACGGGTACTCCTGAGTGCCTGAGCTCTGCCTCTGTACATACACACGCATATAAGATGAAACAAATTAAAAACGACAAATCACAACACACCAAAGCGTATAATCAGATATATATGTATATATGTATGTAAAATAATTATAATGTTTATTACCATCTCATCTCGAAGGCGAGCAAGCGACCGGGATCCCTGTCGAGATATCACCGTGCTCTTTGCCCGGTTTTGCCGATTTTGAGCGGCTCGGGCAATGTTCCTAGGATCATTCCAAAACTTGATATACTTTTCCCACTCTTCCGCCGTAATGTCCTCAGGACGTGCCCGCCTGATCTTCTCAACATCGTAAGTCCCGGTCGTGGGGTCTATAACCCAATGCTGGGCCTTGAAAGCAGCCTTGTTGGTATTGTACGCCTTTTGCAAGTGCTGCTGGATGCCCGCGTTGATCTCTGTCCAATCGGGGGATTCCATGTGCGGCCTCAGATCAAACTGGGTCTGCAATCATATACAACAAAACGAAGACAGAGTTAGATATATAATTTATATATTTATTTAAATTTGTTTATTTATTTATATGATATAAATAAATAAACGAATTTAGATAAATATACACAATTAAATAAATGAACACGATAATGAAATAAACATAAAAGGATAACTGACCCCAATATCTGTAATGAGCGCCGCCTTCCGCTCCTTCGGGACCTTCAGCCAAGAAGGGTAGTACAAAGGCACACCCCTAATGACCTCCCCGATGTAGCTAGACCAATGAGCCGCATGGTCACCGAGAGGCATAACGGTTTGTTTGTCACGCAGCTCAAACCGGATCGGGACGGGGCCTTTCTTATCCGTGACTTCCTTTAATGATTTCTTTTAAGGAGAGGTTCCGGGTCTTGTCGCGGGTATTCAGCCTGCCCGCTGCCCTGCCGCCCAAATTGGGCTTTCGTTTGCCTTTGCCTGCAAATAACCGTGAGTGATAAAGTCGTAAATAATTCAGGCATGCATAGTTTCATTTATGTATCAATTTATGCTTGTTTTACATAATACATAAAATTCTTACTCGGTTAGCAAAGCACCCATGCAAACGCTGGGTTCTTGGTGTGGAGGGGGACGTTCTCAACACACCGTCACCGCGTGGGACGGGCAAACATTCTGCTGACATCTGTACAAGTGCAATTAGCATAACATTTAGAAATTTCTAATGAACAAAATAATATAAGCATCACACATCCCAATACATACATTTCCAAATTTTAATATACACATTTAACATATCTACAACAATTTCATTCATTCATTCTATTATAAAGTGTCTTTTGCAAGTTTACAACCAAGATCAATCTTCTTCTTAACATGAATAAACTTTGTTAACACCTTCATTCATCATCATTAATTGAGGTCTTCCTCATCAGAATCTGCTAACATCATGAGGAAGGGCATCTTCCCTTCATCCAAGTAATATCATATTCTTGGTCAACAACATCAATGGATATTGGCGGTGCGTTAACTTCAGTGCTTGACCATCTATATGACAAGGTCGGCATTATCCAAGTCATTCAAACTAGTAGAAAGTGGGAGATCAGATGAGTTGTCGAAATGTATAATATCAGGATCGTCCTATACCACGATAACACCCCCATCGGAAAACTTTTTATGATTAACATGTTCGATGACCCTCCAGTAGGGTTTGGCCTTATCTTCAAGGTAGAAGACTTATTTGACTTGTGTTACGAGAATGTATTAATCATTTTTAAACGCCTCACCTCTGCAGTTGATTTGTGTCATGTTGTTTCTAAGGACAAGATGTTTGACTTTACATCCTTGGTTGCAAGTGTTGAACCACTTAACTCAGAACAACACAACTTTGAACAACAAATACTTAAACTCGAGGATTTCTTGAAGCTGACCATAATACATTTCTTCGTCAGGGCCAGGCGCACAAATGTCGCTGTTTTGAGTTGTGCGACGTTCATCGCGGTTGTGCACTACATACCTCACACCATCGACTACGCAAGAGTTTATTGAGATTGGAGTCCATGTTGGTCCACAAGCCAAAGCGAATAACTCGCTAGTTGTGCTAACCTCTGGGTCTTTGTCATTGTCTACGTGACGTTGACGGATCTATGAAGAAGATAGGATTAGATAGAGAACACAAAATATGATATTGTTATTTTTACAGTTAAGTACACAAAATAAGTCTAAGTTTACCTGCGACCCAAACCACTCGGGGAATTCTTCTTTCATGTCTTTGTTAGGAAATAAACTGAAAAACGTTCATGGTATTAGAATAAGTCGTCAAAATGATAAGTTAAGAAAAAGAAGTTTCAAAATAAAAAAATGCGTACCTCTTGAACTAGGACTGTTTACGTGTCGATCTCAGGACTGGTTGTGATCTAGTACTTACCATTTCACTTCTCTTCAACTCTTGGGCATTCAACCGAATAAATCCGACCATAAAACCAATCGATTTACATTAGACGATTGAACACCTTGAAACTGACTGTTGGGGGAGGGGGATCCACATCCTGTTAAGGGATCGATTTAAATTTTCGTGGTAAATACAAAAAATATGAGAACTGAAAGTCAATGCTTCTTATGCAACATAACCTCGCAATTTGAACCTTCTGCTTAGCTTTATTTCGTCATAACCTTTTACGCTTCTTCATGTAACTTACAAATGGAAACATCCACCGGGGAGCGATTGAGTAGGCACGCCTTTAAGAGCATCTAGAGGTATATGGATAACAAGTGATTCATAATGTCAAAGAGTGCCTGGAGGATATTTGAAGCTAAGATGTAACTGAATTATTCAGACCAAGCTTGATCTGAGCTTTCAACATGTATCCTCATCAAATTGTTGCAGAGCATATATGATTAAAACAAGGAACTAGGCTCGATTATTGTTTTGACAATCTTATCAGGTAAGTAATTTTGAAGTCCGTATGGAAGTAACACGTTGCATCATTATATGACAGTCATTAGCTTCAGGCCCGTTTATATTGGTATCATTATCGATCACTTTGTACTTGAAGCATGTTTCGTACCCTTATCTGGTAGTTTTAACTCCTGATGAACTAACAATACTTTTTTCGGTCCTATGGTGTGGAAAGAATTACGCAGCCCGAGGCTTCAAAGCACTTCCCGGTTTTTGGTTTGGGCCGAGTCCATAAGCCTACTTCGAATGGCCCAACCTTTGCAAGTCTTGTCTTGCCTGGCTGTGGTCTTTAGATTGTCATTCATTACAAAGTGATCAAGATGGCCCTCCAACACATTTTTTTTCTGTATGGCGTGATGTCTAAATTGTGTCTTTAGTGTAAGAAAAGGGACCAATATCGAGCTCGTAAAAAATAGACCGTTTAGTCCAGTTAAGCTCGACAAAAACATTGCGTTTTATCTTCACACCCCTATAACTCGGATGTTTACCCGTCAGACGCGTTGGCAATTTATCAAGCTGTGCCAGGTTTTCATCACGGCCAAATTCGTTAGGAGGATCTCTATATCGGTTTGGCCCATTGACTTCACGTGAACTTCTTTATTTATGGGGCTTCTTAAGAATTATTCTGTGGCCAACATAAGTTGTTTATGCTTAAAACAAAAACAGATGAGTGTCTTTATTACTTGTATAGAGCATGCCTTGAAACCTTTCACCCACTCACCAAGACAACTACTGTCGAGCAGGAAACTCATGATGGTCCATAAAACCATCGCTCTCATATTGAACTTCTGGCCTATAGCAACGTCTATAGTTCTCGACACCTTTCCGGTCCATTAAAACTTTAGGGTCCTCAATTAAAGGCATCAAGTAAACATCAAATATCCTTGCCCAAGGATTTAGGGCTAGGATTTAACAACGTTAACATAATAGAACTATCTTTCATCATAGACCACAGAGGCAGTTTGTATGTGTCAATATCATCCAGCACATGTTGTAAGCCTGACTAAGGTTGCCGAACGATTGAAACCTTCAGCTGCCAACCTAGATAGTTCGAACATTTTTGGTTCTATTGCAAAATCCGGATCTGGTTTCAAAGTTCTTCATGCTCTACCATTACAGGTGTGCATCTTATCGGGTCCATACATCTTTCAGTAGCATGCCTATCATTTCCTTTGCAGTGGTGACTAGACTTGTACTCTACATGGTTGTAGTCTAGGAATGATCGGAAGTAATGCAAACTTTGTAGGAATTTCTTCAATGGTGTGTTTATGGTCTTTCCCATCTACTCGTATACACACCGGACAAAAATCAAATCTTTGTTTATCGTCTCCCCGAATAAGAAACAATCGTGTTCACAAGCATGTATCGACCTCGTACCCTACTCCCGATTCGTTTTTATTGTCTTCTTTATTTGTTAGTATGACGGGGGAGTTGTATACTTTACTGTTGGGAAAATACATTTGAAAAACTCTAACATTTCAATATGAATATTAAATTGGTCAATCTACCTTTAACCTTAAAATAGGTAAACTTTGCCATAAAGTCTAATCGAGTCACATAGTCACCTACCCGGAGTGGTACAAACTCCTCGTTGGCTCTCTGTCATATATAATCTTCAAACTCGTTACGTGTCAGCTTGAGTCGGTTCATTACTTGTTCTCACAAATATCCTCCTTAAACGTTGTCTCATGGTGTTCATTATTCGGAGGAATATAGCTAAGATCATTAAGTAACGTTGTCATGTCACTCATCTGAGGTTGTTTTGTGTTATCTATTACTGGCGGTGGTGGAGGGAGATCCGATTTACCGTGGTGAACCCATGTTTTATAACCTAGGTCAAACCCATGTCTCATAATGTGGTCTGAAAGGTGTTTGATGGATACCCACAATATTGTTCGACAAGACTTGCATGGACATCTTATTTTCCCGGCACTATTCACTAACGGCTTGCAATGATCGAAGAATTTTTCATGACCGATATAAAATGCTCGTTCATGACGCTCTAAAAGTGTCCAACTCTTATCATCAATTACCATAACTGCGTTTTATCGATACATTTAGTTATTATATGCAACTTAATTAAACACATTCAACCGAGGAATATGAGATGTTTTGTTCACCTAGTGCAACTATAGAAGGCAATCCTAACCCACTCTTTGAATGATTCGTCTCATTTATGAATGCGTATAACCGATTTACTATTTGAGAAAATTTCGGCAGCATTTCCCCTTAACTCCCGAAATATGTGTTTAAAGACATATTCGTAGGAGTAAAGGAGAGATACAATGTCTGAATTCATCTCAATAGTTAAAAAACCAATTATACGCGATCTTATCTAAATGAGACATAACATTCAAATAGCGAGTTCCCAAACAGGGGTCTTTCAGAAATTAATTATCTAATAATTTTATTTCGGACGGGTTTTCTATAGGATGATTAAATTCAGACGGGGATTTTCCTAATTTAATCACTAAAATTCTAAAACATTCCTAAAGGGTTCAATAAAATAAATATCAAACGCATATCCATTTATATCATATAAAAACATACATTTAAATCAAAAAAGCTGTTTTTAAACAGCTTTTTAAAATAAACTGTTCTTATTTATAGCTTATTTCAACTTATTTCAGCATATATGAGCTTATTTTATTAATAACCAACCCCGGAGACATGTCATACTATAAAATACATTATTTTAACGCAATTCACTTAATATAATAACTATAACTAATAATATTTAACAATAAACATTTCCCCGGCGACATGTCACCCGGTGATACCAAAAGAAAAAAAAATTATAACTACCTTCGGTGTTATCGGCACACGTTGTCCGTCTTGGCTGTGGACTCGGCAACTATTTTCCTACTACTTTATTTGCTATGTCACTCCGAACTTTTCCTTGTCGGCCCCGGTGTGTCTCGGCTACCAACTGCCAAAAAAAAAATTAACACATTTTTATAATTAACACCAAATTATACCAAACCTTATCATAATTAAAAAAATTAAAACAAAAATTACAATGGTGGACTCGGCGAAAATTACAAGAGGTCACCACCAACAATTATAGGGTTAGAAAAAGAAGTATAAGAATTATCATTTAGAAGGTTTAGAAAAGAATTATTGTTTAGAGGAGGATGTGGTGGCGGTATTAATTGTGCTCGTGTGCGCGTGTGAGGAGGTGGTGAGTGGTGGTGGGTTATGTGGTGAGTAGTGGTGGTGGTGGTGGGTTTTTCTGGGGATCTCTTAGGTTGGGTGTGTGCCGGAGGAGGTGGTGGTGTTGAGGTGGTGGTGATGCTGTTAAAATCGCCTAGGAGTAGTTTTTTTATGTTTTACGTTTTGGGATGAGTCTGTAAACTCAGATCTGTTTTTAGTACCAGATTTATCCTCGACGACATTCCCCGGCGACATGTCGCCGGAGAAACTACAATTTTGTCCTTTAGCGGAAAATGGCGCCATAACAAAAATATTGGAGGGTTTTTTCGCAAAAATAAAAAGGGGTTCCCCCGGCGACATGTCGCCGGGGAAATTGTTATTAAAAAATTATAAAGTTTTATTAATATATCACAAATATATCAAAACAATATTTATTAAAAAACTAGAGTTTTTAATAATTAATATTTAAAAAATATATTATTTAAAATTATTTTTTATAAAATATATAATTATTATTTACAATTATTTTTTATAAAATATATAATCGGTTCGTTTCGGCTGGGTCGGTCCGGTTTCTCGGTTCGTTCCGGTCGGTTCGTATATAATTATTATTTAAAATTATTTTTTATAAAATATATAATTATTATTTACAATTATTTTTTATAAAATATATAATTATTATTTACAATTATTTTTTATAAAATATATAATCGGTTCGTTCCGGTCGGTTCGATATGTTATGGTTATACATTAGATGTTCAACGGATGAGTCGATATGGTATGGTTATACATTAGAGGTTCAACGGATGAGTCGATATGTTATGGTTATACATTAGAGGTTCAACGGATGAGTCGATATGGTATGGTTATACATTAGAGGTTCAACGGATGAGTCGATATGTTAGGGTTATACATTAGAGGTTCAACGGATGAGTCGATATGTTAGGGTTATACATTAGAGGTTCAACGTATGAGTCGATATGCGTTCCGGTCGGTTCGTATATAATTATTATTTAAAATTATTTTTTATAAAATATATAATTATTATTTAAAATTATTTTTTATAAAATATATAATTATTATTTACAATTATTTTTTATAAAATATATAATCGTTGTACATTAGATGTTCAACGGATGAGTCGATATGTTATCGTTGTACATTAGATGTTTAACGGATGAGTCGATATGCTATCGTTACACATTAGATGTTCATCGGCTCAATTATAACGATGATAGTCATAACAAAGGTAGCAAAACTACTTAGAAATCACCCATAAGTAGCTAGAACATGATAAGTAAGTGTCTCAATCTCCGGTGAATTATTTCCTTCTTGATCTTCCTCTTCGCGATGATTCTCTGCTATCGTTACACATTAGATGTCCAACGGATGAGTCGATATGCTATCGTTGTACATTAGATGTTCAACGGATGAGTCGATATGTTATCGTTGTACATTAGATGTTTAACGGATGAGTCGATATGCTATCGTTACACATTAGATGTTCATCGGCTCAATTATAACGATGATAGTCATAACAAAGGTAGCAAAACTACTTAGAAATCACCCATAAGTAGCTAGAACATGATAAGTAAGTGTCTCAATCTCCGGTGAATTATTTCCTTCTTGATCTTCCTCTCGCGATGAGTCTCTGCTAGGTTACACTTTAGATGTCCAACATAGGGAGTCGATATGCTTTCATTGTACATTAGCTGTTCAACAATGAGTCGATTTGCTATGTTGTACATTAGTTGTATGGTTATACATTAGAGGTTCAACGGATGAGTCGATATGGTATGGTTATACATTAGAGGTTCAACGGATGAGTCGATATGTTATGGTTATACATTAGAGGTTCAACGGATGAGTCGATATGGTATGGTTATACATTAGAGGTTCAACGGATGAGTCGATATGTTATGGTTATACATTAGAGGTTCAACGGATGAGTCGATATGGTATGGTTATACATTAGACGTTCAACGGACGAGTCGATATGGTATGGTTATACATTAGAGGTTCAACGGATGAGTCGATATGGTATGGTTATACATTAGAGGTTCAACGGATGAGTCGATATGTTATGGTTATACATTAGAGGTTCAATGGATGAGTCGATATGTTATGGTTATACATTAGAGGTTCAACGGATGAGTCGATATGGTTATACTCCTGCCAAATACTCCCGCTAAATACTCCCGCCAAATACCCCCGCCAAAAACTCCCGCTAAATAACCCTGCCAAAAACTTACGCCAAAAACTCTTTTATACCATAAAAGCAGATACTATCACAACCATAAACATATCACACACTCTTAAGATCACAACCACAAAAAGATGGTGAAAATTGTGGCACATGAAGCTTTTGCGTGTAGGTGTGCAGAAGGAGATGTAATTCTCCGACAATCGTATAAACCTGAGAGTTACGGTAAACTATAATATGCATGTCCAAAATCAAAGGTGAATAATCACATGTTTTTTATTTGTGTAATATATAAATATTCTGGTTAGTTGTTAAAAGAATTGATTTCTTTATTATTTAACAGCCTCCGAAACATTTTGGATGTGGATTTTTTTTATGGAAAGAGACCCGACTTAGTGAATTGATGAGTTCTCCTGGAGCTCCATCGACTCCAAGTTACTCTGCAGGACATTCAACACCTCCAAGCTCTTCTTCAGGACCTTCAACGCCTCCAAGCTATTCTTCAGGACCTTCAACACCTACAAACTATTCTCTAGGATCTTCAAGAAATGCAGAGTGCTCAAACTGCAAGCACTTGCGTGGAAAGATAAGTGTACTCAAGGCAACAATGGAGATGCATATGCATCCGGAACAACACACAGTTAATTCGGCTGCACTATTTCACGAAGTTCTCAATGAAATGGAAAAACTTGATTTGAAGTAGTTTGTCATGTGCAATGTAATTCGTATGAATTGGAGTAGTTTGTCATTTGCAATGTAATTCATATGTTTTTTATTGTATGTGAAGACTTTGTCTAAACTTTTATGATATGAATGTGTTTATGTATAACGATATCACCTCGACATGTCAATGATACAAACATGAACACACCTTAAAAACGTATATATATTTTTTGTTAAAATATACGGAATATCGGACCGAAACGAAACTAAAAACGTAGTTTAATTAAAAGTTAACAAAGTCAAACGCTATCATCGGCGACATGTCGCCGAGGAAAAGTAAGCGGGAAAATTTCACGCTACGTTTTACGTAGAAAATCTTTGGTCAAAATTTAACGACCTTATCCCCGGCGACATGTCGCCGGGGAAAAGGTCCGAATACTTTGACTAAATTTTCTACGAGAATTGGTGCCACGTAGGATCTATTTTTATCGTTTAGTGCATATTCCTCAGCGAAAAATGTCGCCGGGGAAAAGTCCGTCACCTGTTCCCCTTTTTCTTGTAGTGATATTCATAGCTATGATTTTCATAAAGTATTATATAACACAAATGAAAATATTTATAGTCAAAGTTAAAAGAAAAAGACTTAAAAAGTTAATAAAAGACAATAATTGTATGACTTGAGTAAATACGAAACTTTCAAGTTTTAGTTGAGAAAATACGAAAGTACCCCAAAATATATGAAAATACGCTTTTGAGCAAATGATGAAGGAAGGCGTCAATGACATTCGTAGGGTAACCGAGGGGCTCACAAGTTAAAACGCATAACCGGAGTTGAAAACCTACACTTAAGCCCCTACACTATGGCGTTATTATCGATCACTACTTTTCCCAATTTTCTGGTTAGTAAACAATGAACACAACAACAATGTATGGAAAAATTTTGTTCCACACAAACTTTTATAAAAAAATGATAACTGTGTCAAAAATTGCTTAGAAAAAAATATATTATATTGTGCATTGACGTAATTTGTGAATAAAAAATAGTTAAAAGTTAAAATCCTCCTAAAAAGTTAATTAAGACCCATGTATGACATGCGATTTGGGGCTCTTTGTTGGGCTTTCCTATTGGGTCCAGTAGTTATAATCAGTGTTTAAAAAAAGGTATATAAGGCCGATTAATCGCCGCCTAGCTGTTGTTTTCGTTTCTACCAGACCTATAACTTCATTCGCGTTTGTTGAAGATGGCAAGCTGTTCGGACTCATCTCAGCATCAGATAAGCATGGGTTGGTGGGTCTCACTTTTTTGAACAAGACTTTGCTCATGTTCTTTTATTCAATTATGATTGCCATGAACCCATAAACATGATCAATGGAAGGCTTGTATACCTTGGCCATCCCACTTCTGGTCATTCGGTTCCATTCTCTTCGTTCTCTTCCTTCATTGAGCTTTTTATGGAACTCTATGTTGTAATGACACAAAAGTAATAGACCTCTCAGATTTTTGGGACAGGAAATCAGATGGTGTGTGCGGTTGTCTTTCTGTTAATGTTGAGG
>BQNB010143670.1:0-16962 GCA_026074375.1 Tanacetum coccineum | reverse complement strand
CTATGATAGATTATAATTTGACTATAGGATGCTTTATGCGGATGCGTTAATCGTGACAGGATTGTTCGTATCTAGGTCTTAGGATGAAGAACCGCCTAAGTCTTAAGAATGATATGCCGCCTCGAAATAAGTAGCCATTGCACTAAATAAACAATCCAGCTTGTAATTGGAATTAACATGGTTAATACAGTTTTTTATTATTTGGCTTGTACCGCTTCTTTCTCTTGTGATTAATTCCTTTAGTTTGTATTATGTTTTGAATTAATCTTTGACACTACTAAACCTGTGCCAGTCTCTCAGACTGAAACCCCCCATTTACCTCTAGTAAATATGTATAACATAGGCTTAACAAGTAATTAGACTAATCTAGATAGAATTAAAATACTAATAGAATATTAGGTTAACTCTCACTCTTAGTGTTCGATACCCTACTTACCGCGAAGCTACATTTTAACCGGGTACACTGCCCGTTAAAGTGTTGTCTTTAGGTTTGTCGGCTAAATATAAATGTAAAACTTGATAATCACTAAATAACACCTACACGACACAATACATCAACACAGTTATCATTTCTTTCAAAAATCAAACACACACTCTTTCTCTCTTCTTTGTTTGCTCGGTCGAAAATTAACACACACACAAACTCTTAAAATTTTTGTAACTTGATCAGGGACATGAAGATTTAGGAGTAGTGGGTTGATTCTAGTATTCAGGTTATCATTTGAACAACGTTTGGGTTGTCGGATCGTGTCTTAACTCGCTTTCAAAACTCTCTTTGTAAGTTATCTTTTTCACAAATATTCTTGTACTTTTAGAGTTCTTATGATGCATATATGAAAGTTTTACGGTGCGTTTTCTATAAATCGTAAGCTAAAATTTTCGAATGTAAATAAAGGGGAGTTTGGTTCGGTTCGAACAAGAAACAAAGGGTACAAGGGTTTATCATTTTTATGTCATGGTTTTGATGGTTGAAAAACATTTAGATACTATATAGCTTATTATGGTCTAGCTTAAATAATAAGCTTATTCGGCTTATTTTGGAACCTATAAACTTTCGGTGGAATAAAGGGTTTAAGGAAACATGGTTTTGGTTATTTACTTATGGTATCTTATTTTTGTGAACTTATTTGGTACCTTATTTTGACTTCTAAATGAACTATGTAGCTTATTAGCTTATTTAAAAGCTTAATGGACTTATTTTGAGCTTATAAGGCTTGCGGCCCAATAAGGCCCAACAAGTCGCGGCTTATTATGGACCTTATTGTGGTCCGGCTTATTTTTGTGGCTTTAGGTTATAGCTTAGTGTGATAATTAAGGCCAAACGAAGCTTAACGGTTTGAAAATAAGCTACGGATAACTTATTTTCGGCTTAAAGGGGCCACGACCTAATAAGATAAGCCAAACATTGGCTTGGTCTTGGTTCGTGAGTCTTGGCTTGCGTTTTGGTTTATTTCTCGGACTTATATTTGATATTATATATGATATTGAACCTAAATCGGATCTTAGAACTTAATAAATGCGTTTTGGACCTCTATTGGGCCTTAAGGCCCAATAAGCTAAAACTAGTCGTTTTATACGTTTAGAATGGACTTTTGAAAGTAAACCATATTATATAAGTATTGAAAGTCGTTTGAGGAAATACGCTTTGGTAAACGTTGCGAGATATAAATTTTTAGCATTTTGTCGAAAAATGGTGAAATTGTGGAAAAGTGTTTAAAAATTTAGGTTTGAAACCTTGGAAAACGTTGTGTAACCGAACGAGTCATGCCGAAATTTCATAAAGATCCTATACTTAGATTTTTACTCAAAACTTACTATTACAACAAAATAATATAATATTATTATTTTAATAAGTCGACTAAAAGACGAAAAATATATATATTATAATTATAAAATATGAAACTTCTCCAACTTGTTTAGTATGAATAAATGTCTATTTTCCTATAACCATACATATAATTAAAGTAACTAAGGTTACCGATGGGACTTACCGAAGTATATTCCTAAATATCTATTATATGAGTCTTCTTATATTACTTACCTATTGATAATTAAATAGTATATGAATATTATTTTAAGGTATGAATTAGAACATGTTGTCTTTGAAACTAAGTCGCCAACCATCACACCACTGATAACGTTAAAAGTAACCGTACAACGCAATTGACCTCTATGCATCGACCTTGAAAACACTTTTGGAGCGTATATCTAAAATTGAACATTAACTGGATTAGGTCGTGACCGGACGTCGTTGCACTTGCTTGTTTGATCTAGATCTTTGCTACCTATCACCTTTTGCTTAAGGTGAGTTCTCGTAGCCCCATTTTTGACTCTTTTTCGTTGGGGGAAAATGATACTCAAATCTGTTTTTGAACTTGTTTTCTTACTGTGCGAAACTTTTATCTTTTTGGACAATGCTATGTGCCTATGACTGCTATGTGAATGACATGAGATTGGTAGAACTTGTATGTGGATCATATGTGGTATTGTGAGGTATCTTGTGATCTTGTGAACTTGTGATCTTCCGCCCTATGTTTAGCTCCAGCTGGTAGGCTTTAGGTGCGTGTTAACTTAGAAGCTTGGATCTTTGAGAGTGTTGGTATCTATATTAGTGGTGTATCTATGGACCTTCGATAGCATGTGTTGCTACGTTGGTATCTTATCTATTGCATGTATTCACTGTCATATTGCACATTTGTCCACCTTTTGAAACTATGGCACAACAACTGGGTTGTAATCAAACCTACGAGCTCACCAACTTTATGTTGACCTTTTCGAGTATCATTTTCAGGTAATGTTAATGATCAGTGAAGTTTTGTTGCGAGCTTTAGCAGACCTTAAGGGCATCCAGTATGGATCAATCTTCTGAGAGACTTGCATTTTGTTATGTTGTTTGATCTTGAGCATTTTGGATTATGTTATCTTGAGACTAGCTTTATCCCCTGCGTGGGAATTTGGATTGTGATCTTTTGACTATGTGATGTGTTCTTTGACGGATCTTCACCCAAGTGCTACTTGTGGTCGGGGAATGTCACGACACTTATCTTGAATGCATTTTAGTATTTCTCTATCTTGTATCTTGTGTTGTGATTATCAATTCTCCGTCGCATCCCGTGTTTCCGCCTTGTCGGGGTGTGACACCCCCTCTCCCATATTTTTTCATACATCTACAACTTCAAACAACAGTTCATAGATGATGCATAAGTGGCTTATATGCTACTTAGGCAACTCATAATCTTTAATTAAAAAATACTTGCATCCAATTTGTAAAACAACATGATCTCATCCCCTAAAAGATTTGGATAAATAATGAAAAGTATAAAAGTAGGGAACTATACACTCCCACAAGTAATGATAACTAAGAAGCAAGTTAGTGCAACAAAAACGATGCAGCGACTTTATCCGCAACCTATGCAAAACAATACATACTCAATAAACATAAATAATAATAAAAATACTTGCAATCTCGTCCCTAGTGTGTGCTTGAGCTTTATTTAAAATGATGACGTTTGGAAACAATTTCATGTTTAAAAAAAAATGGTCAACTTTATCGGGTCAATGTGGTCATATTATAAGTATGTAATTTCTGACATCGGCACATTTTAATAACTAGACATTCGTACATTAAAATGCTAGTTTAGATTGGCCTTGGTTCGGTCTCTAAGTATGTTAATTAATTAGACGAAATGTTGACGTTTACTATTTGAGTTAGACGTATACATCACTAGGCTTTTATATGAGATGTCATAGAGTTTTAAAATTAAATTCAGGTTCGTTAGTTGATGATATGGAAAAGCAAAAACATATTTGAAATCTCAGCTCGGTCGTCTACAATATTCGTTAAGTGAACTTTGTCTAACAGCGTTGTTTAATGTGTTAAAAACGAGGCTAAACGCACGTGGGTCATAAGGCAAATTTAAGTAATGGCCTTATATTTTCAGCGTGCACTGAGTGTATGGCCCAAGTTTTAAAAGTAGTTTGTGATTTCGTTACTTAATGTTAGAACAAAATAAAAATATCGTTGTGGTCACGGACAGGTCGACTACATTTCATCTTTTATGAGTTTTATCTTACAAGGCCGTTTAATGGGCTAAATATGTGGTTAAAAAAGGGTGTGTGTCGCGGCATAGACTTAGAACAGAAGGTGGAGTTTTTGGCTTTATGTTTCTCAAGTGACCTTTGGCCAACTTTGCTCGCGGATTCTAAATTTGTTACTTCGAGTCGTGACAAACTAAGGACACTTATGAAAACTAGGCCGTGAGGACAATAATGTATCTTTTACAATTTTTGTGGTTAGGGGTCGATATCGAGGTCAAAATGAGCACGAAGTAGGGGGTCAACCCTTCTGTAAGCAGTACTAACTATATGGGGGCAGTACTAACTACACGGAATAGTACTAACTTTCAATTCAGTTTGCGAGCTTGTTTCTCAAGGGTTTTTGATGATTCAAATTTCTACATAAAGCTTACTATGTTCGCCCTATTAAAACGACCCAAATTTTGACTTTAGGTCAAATTTAAATTGGTCAAAACAAGGCCTAAACTCGACCCATTAGGCAGTTTTATACACATAAAATAATAGATTTGTACGCTTATTCCCACTCGTATAAGGTGAATAAAGGCTAAAACTTTGCATGAACACACTGCCTATACCATGATTAACGAACATAAACTTGAAATTGTCATTGGTCAAGTTTGTATACAGGTTTCTCAATGAACCCGTATACATCAGTAACTTCATATTTTATGAAAATATGATCTTTCTTGGTTTTAAACTTCATGATTTGACTAACCGTGATTAAGTATATGTTTCGTTACAAAATGGTCTAGTAAATGGTTTCCTAACAACAAGTGACCAAGGGTTTCTTTTAATTATAAGTTAATGATTACAGATTCTTGTTCTTGTTTCGGTAAAGACACAAAAAGAAGATGGATGCTCCTGTTTTTCTCTTTGCGCAAAACGTGTCAATGAACACCATGTGTCAATGTCTAACAGTTATTAAGGACATAAATTAATCAAGCACAATAATTTAAAGCAGCAAGATTCACATACAATTGATTATGGCAAATATCATGAATATAGGACTCACAATGTACGACGGGGTGAAGGGTTTAAACCAACGAAACCCTACTTTCTGCTTTCACTATCTTACGATACAACCCACTTCCAAATTCCCAAGCTTAACCGCAATGTATACCCACTTCTCATCTTATATTCGAACACCAACCTTACTCCCTTGCCTGACGACAAAAAGGGACCAAAATGGGCCGAGGTTGAGATAGGTTTTTTTAGGTTTTTTTTTTCCTCTATGTCTGGATAGAAGTGAACACAAGGTGAGCAGTAGTGGTTTTGCTTGGAATGACACAGCCTTGTGAGGCAATACAACGTGTAAGTTGGATGTGATTTTTGTTTGTGAAAGACAAGAATATGGGTGCCCTATATTACAACATAAGTGAGGAGAGTTTATTATCAAATCTGATATCACACGTTTATGTTCATGAGAATTTGGGGCAAGGCATCTTGCTACAGGGTTGAAAAGGTGGTTACTGTATGGAACGTGGATGCAAAACCAAGAAAGAGCAGTGTATATACATCACGAGTATGTATGGGGTTTGAAGAAAAAGTTTTAGGCTTTTAACCGGTGGGTTATGGGGGAAAATGGGCCTTTAGAAATCTTTGATGATTTCTTCTAAAATTTTGAACGTTGTAGAAAGGTTTGCCTAGAAAAAATCCGTCAACATTTGCTAGCTTTGTAGGATAGTATGAGGTAATATTATTTGAGTTATCAAGTTTCCTGTATACGTTAGTTAAAATTTTTGGTAAGTTTTTCCTTTTTGAAGTATTTTCTCTTGCTATAACAGATTAATAATCTAAAGATTGATGATTTTTCCCTTGTCCCGTGTGAAATAATTTGAAATAATATAAGATGATCTTGAGCAGCAAGGGACGTATGTAACCTGATAAAATAGTTGACGTTTTAAGCTAAATATTGAACATTTAGTCTACGCGATTTAACTAGCGTGGTTTTAATGGAAGCAAACACACAAACCTAGTAATAAAAAAAGAAATGAAATAACTGGGTTCGTAATATGACCTGAAAAACACGGGGTGTTATAATCTCCCTCGGTTAAATGAGCCTTGTCCTCAAGGCTTAAGATACAACACTTGACGACGGTGCGGTCTTGATGAAGAGGTGTAGATATTCGTCTTAATTTTCCTACTACGTGCTAAGTAGATTTGTCATCTTAATGTTTTTAATTCCATGTTTGTACTAGAATACCCTTAGGATTTGGTGTTAGATGATGTCGGATCTATGTAGTAAGATGATGTAAAGGTCTACCTAATTATTATTATTATTAACTCAGTTTCTCGTGTTTGACACGTTTTATGAATACGCACACAAAACTTTGCTCTTTAAGAGTGTAAGTAGGAAATTGATTTTTGACAGAAGTTTTGAGGTGACTACTTCTCTGCATGGCATGGTACTTACCTGAATTATACATAGGTGATTAGGCTATGTATATTTGAGGTCTAACGATGTAGTGTTCATTTTCGTTAAAATAATGTTTTGTATAAAGTAATGTCAAAATGATTTACAACGTGAGAAAATGATTTACTAGATGAGAAAACAAGGTAGTTTACAAGGGGACAACGAAATGATTTGCGAGATACCAATCAGATGTTGGATAAACAATAGTTAAATATCTCAAGATAGTAAAATAATTTGTTAACAATAGTAAAATAGTTTATTATTTGATAGTGAAATGTTTTATAAAGTCATAATATTTTTGTAAGTGGCTTGCGCGAATAAGTAAAGAGTTGAAATAAGATTGACAAAATTTTCACAATACCATAATTTGATAGATAATTTGAAATTGTTCGTACAGTACAATGGGAATTTAAGAGAAAAATACAACGAGAATTCCTTAAAGGATAAAGTCTAAGCAGTGATATCATCCTCCGTGTTGTCAAGGTATTGATTGGTTCCTCCTCCTCCTAAGGTATACACCATTCCTCGGGCTTTAGTACCTTGGTTCTTCAACACCGGGCAATCACTCCTGAATTCATTGAATCACATTCATAGCAAGTGATAGTTCTTTGGTTGTTATTATTAATGGGATGCCAACAATACTTTGTCAAATGATTGACTTTCTTGCAGTTGGTGCACTTGGGTGCACACTCTCCATCATGGTGATAGTTGCACTTAGGGCATAGAGGTTTAGATCCTCCATACGGTTTCTTCTCTCCAGACCCTACAGCATAAGCTTGAACCACATTTTGTTTCTTGAGAAGTTGTTGTTGATCCTGGTTGTTGTTATTGAATTTTCTCTTGTTCTCAGCTTGCCTTTCCGCATAAGATGCGGAGTTTATTCTGGTCCATCAAGTCGTTGGCCAACTCAATGGCAAAATCAAGAGTCTTGGGTCTTGCAGACATGACATTTCCATGAATGTTATCGGGAAGTCCACCGATATACTTGTCAATCTTTGTGGTTTCATCAGCAAGAAATTTTGTGCACATCAAGGCTAGTTTCTTGGAAACGCTGAGTAAGCCTGCACATCGTTTCCTTGACCTTAAGAATTCCACAGTTCAATTTCAAGTTCTTGAATTCCACACACATTTAGACAATTTTATCAGTTTTCAATTTCCTTCTTGAACATCTCCGCGTCTTAGCAAGGCAGCATACCATGACCTAAGGTTCTCACTTGACCATTCCCACCAGTAATGCAGCACCTAGCAGAGTGCAGGTAGCAAACTTCACTTGATTTTTAACGGCACAACCGCTAATGTGGAATACTGATTCCATCTTTTCGAGCCATTGAGATAAGCCAACAACGCCTTCAGTTCCCTTGAAGTTTAAAGGTTGGCATTTCATGAAGTCGGGATAGGTATAGACACGTGCAGGTTGCACAGGCCTTCTGATTCCTCCTCCTGAATTTTGGCTATCGTCATCCTGAGTTTAGGTAGAATTTCTTTGGATTGCCTGATCGATCATAGCTTGAATGGATTCTAGAGTCATGGCGTCGCTTGTTCCTTGTCTTGTTACAGGCATGATTCTTCAAAATTAGAGGAGTAATAAAAGAATGAGTTTAGTTCTCTAAGTCGTGCTCTGAAGATGAAATGTTGTGAGATGTTATGTTAATGTCTTGCAAGATTCTTTGGACCATTGTGTTATTCGTAATGTTTTGAGAAATGTTCTAGTATTTATATAAATAATTCTTATATAAATTTAAGATATAATTAAAGGAAAGGTAAAGCACGTATATTAATCTATGTAAACCTTAGTATAACCAACTAAATGCTACAAATGTGCATTGACCATGCAAGCAGTATACTAGATCAAACCAGTAACTGTATGTAAGTCCCTTGAAAAAACTTTGTATGGTGCAATGTTTAAAAAACGGTTATATCTAGAGTAAAAAAGTACAACCTAGTTCTCTATAACCTGGCTCTGATACCAATCTGTAACACCCCCAAAATGGGTCGCAGCGGAAATGATGTTCCGAGAGCGTTACTTCATAATACCATTGCACCAGTTATGAGAGAACGACCTCTAAGTGTCGTTTGAAAGTAATCTGTATATTTGGACTCCATGCACATCACGTGATCACCTAGCACTTATGTACTTGAAAAACATGTTTTTAAAACGTCAAACAATAATGTTTGGTGAATTTATAGGTTTATAAATTAAACGAAGTGGATAGCAAGATTTCCTTGTAATAGAGTAGCAATTACAATATCACAAAAATATATTACGAAATGCACTAAGCTCAAGACCCTAAAGCTCACAATGTATGAATCAACCACAAACAAATAGATATGCCCTGTAGAGTGTTCCAACCCGTAACACCCATGAGTCCGACATGGTATGCATTCGTCGTTTCGTTCAACCGGAATACTAGCAAGTGCTACTTGCTCGAACGGGGTTGTTAATTCCCAAATAGATCTATTCATAACATTCGCGCTCACATAATGCAGAATAACAATTACATCTATGCAATTAACCATTCATGATGATGGGCATAGTGGGTTATAGCTACTTACGCAAACTCGTAATATTTGAATTTAAAATGTACTTGCATCCAATTTGTAAGACAACATGATCTCATCCCCGATATTTGATAAATGATTGAAAAGTATAAAAGTAGGGACTATAAACTCACATCAAGTAATGAATAACGTAGAAGCAAGGTATGTGGCTACGAAAAAGATGCAAGAGACTTACCTCAACCTTATGCTAAACAATACATACTCATATATGGTAAAATAATAATATAAATACTTGCAATCTTGTCCCTAGTGTGTGCTTGAGCTTTATTTAAAATGATGACGTTTAGAAACAATTTCATGTTTTTTTTTAAAAATGGTCAACTTTATCGGGTTAATGTGGTCATATTATAAGTATGTAAATTCTGACTTCGGACATTTAAGAAACTAGGTCATTCGTACATTAAAATGCTAGTTTAGATCGGCCTTGGTTCGGTCTCTAAGTATGTTAATTAATTAGACGGAATGTTGACGTTTACTATTTGAGTTAGACGTATACATCACTAGGCTTTTATATGAGATGTCATAGAGTTTTAAAATTAAATTACAGGTTCGTTAGTTGATGATATGGAAAAGCAAAAACATATTTGAAATCTCAGCTGGGTCGTCTACAATATTCGTTAAGTGAACTTTGTCTAACAACGTTGTTTAATGTGTTAAAAACGATGCTAAACGCACGTGGGTCATAAGGCGGATTTAAGTAATGGCCTTATATTTTCAGCGTGCACTAAGTGTATGGCCCAAGTTTTGAGAGCAGTTTGTGATTTCGTTACTTAATGTTAGAACAAAATAAAAATATCATTGTGGTCACGGACCGGTCGACTATATTTCATCTTTTATGAGTTTTATCTTATGAGGCCGTTTAATGGGCTAAATATGTGGTTAAAAAGGGGTGTGTGTCGCGGCATAGCCTTAGAACAGAAGGTGGAGTTTTTGGCTTTATGTTTCTCAAGTGACCTTTGGCCAATTTTGCTCGCGGATTCTAAATTCGTTACTTCGAGTCGTGACAAACTAAGGACACTTATGAAAACTAGGCCGTGAGGACAATAATGTATCTTTTACAATTTTTGTGGTTAGGGGCCGATATCGAGGTCAAAATGAGCACGAAGTAGGGGGTCAACCCTTCTGTAAGTAGTACTAACTATATGGGGGCAGTACTAACTACACAGGAACAGTACTAACTTTCGATTCAGTTTGCGAGCTTGTTTCTCAAGGGTTTTTGATGATTCAAATTTCTACATAAAGCTTACTATGTCGCCTATAAAACGCCCCTAATTTATGACTTTAGGTCAAAGTTTAAATGGGTCAAAACAAGGCCTAAACTCGACCCATTAGGCAGTTTTATACATATAAAATAATAGATTTGTACGCTTATTTCCCGCTTCGTTTTAAGGTGTTAGAGGCTAAAATTTTGCATGAACACTACTCCTATAACATGTTAACGAACGATAAACTTGAAATTGTCATTGGTCAAGTTTGTATACGGGTTTCTCAATGAACCCGTATACATCAGTAACTTCATATTTTATGAAAATATGATCTTTCTTGGTTTTAAACTTCATGATTTGACTAACCGTGATTAAGTATATGTTTCGTTACAAAAAGGTCTAGTACATGGTTTCCTAACAACAAGTGACCATGGGTTTCTTTTAATTATAAGTTAATGATTACAGATTCTTATTCTTGTTTTGGTAAAGACACGAAAGAAGATGTATGCTTCTGTTTTTCTCTTTTACAAACGGTGGCAATGAACACCATGCGTCATGTTCATAATAGTTTCAAGGACATAAATTACTCAAGCACAATAATTTAAGCAGCAAGAACACATACAATTGAATGGCAAATATCATGAATATAGGACTCACAATGTACGGCGGGGTGAAGGGTTTAAACCAACGAAACCCTACTTTCTGCTTTCACTATCTTACGATACAACCCACTTCCAAATTCCCAAGCTTAACCGCAATGTATACCCACTTCTCGTCTTATATTCGAACACCAAGACCTTACTCCTTGCCTGCTTGCTTGACGACAAAAAGGGGGACCAAAAAGGGGCGATGTTGGATTAGGGTTTTCTCTTTTTTTAGGGTTTTTATTTTCCTCTATGTTTGATGAAGGAACACAAGGGTGCGAGTTCTGGTGTTTGTTGGGAATGACTCAGCCTTGTGAGGCATACAACGTGTAAGGTTTGGATGTGATTTGTTTGTGAAAGACAAGAATGATGGGTGCCCTATATGTACACACAAGTGAGGAGAGTTTATTAGTTAAATCTGATATCACATGTTTATGTTCATAAATTTGGGGCAAGGCATCTTGCTACAGGGTTAAAAGGGTGGTTACTGTATGGAACATGGATGGAAAACCAAGAAAGAGCAGTGTATATACATCACGAGTATGTGTGGGGTTTAAAGAAAAAGGTTTTAGGCTTTTAACCGGTGGGTTATTGGGGAAAAGGGGCCTTTGGAAATCTTTGTGAATATCTTCTAAACATTTGAACGTGTGTAGATAGGTTTCTAAAAAAATCAGTCAACATTTGCTAGCTTGTAAGAGAGTATGGGTTTTATTTTTGAGTTTACTAGTTTCCTTGTTTACGGTAGTTAAAATTTTTGGTATAGTTTTCCTTTTGAAGTATTTTCTCTTGCTAGCAGTTTAATAACTAAAGATGTATAATTTTTCCCTTGTCGTGTGAAATAATTTGAATTAATATAAGATGATCTTGGTGCCAGCAAGGGTCGTATGAGACCTTGATAAATCTAGTTGACATTTTAAGCTAATTATTAAACATTTAGTCTACGCGATTTAACTAGCGTGGTTTTAATGGGAGCAATCACACAAACCTAGTAAAAAAGAAATGAAATAACTGGGTTCGTAATATGACCTAAAAAACACGGGTTGTTATAGTCTCCCCTGGTTAAATGAGCCTTGTCCTTAAGGCTTAAGACACAACACTTGACGACGGTGCGGTCTTGATGAAGAGGTGTAGATACTCGTCTTAATTTTTCCTACTACATGCTAAGTAGATTTGTCATCTTAATGTTTTTAATCCCATGTTTGTACTAGAATACCCTTAGGATTTGGTGTTAGATGATGTCGGCTCTATGTAGTAAGATGATGTAAAGGTCTACCTAATTATTATGATTATTAACTCAGTTTTTCGTGTCTGACACGTTTTATTAATACACACACAAAACTTTGCTCTTTAAGAGCGTAAGTAGGAAATTGATTTTTGACAGAAGTTTTGAGGTGACTACTTCTCTGCATGGCATGGTACTTACCTGAATTATACATAGGTGATCAGGCTATGTATATTTGAGGTCTAACGATGCGATGTTCATTTTTGTCAAAATAATGGTTTGTATAAAGTAATGTCAAAATGATTTACAACATGAGAAAATGATTTACCAGATGAGAAAACAAGGTAGTTTACAAGGGGACAACGAAATGATTTGCGAGATGACCAATCGATGGTTTATAAGACAATAGTTAAATATCTCAAAATAGTAAAATAATTTGTTAACAATAGTAAAATAGTTTATCATTTGATAGTGAAATGTTTTATAAAGTCATAATATTTTTGTACGTGGCTTGCGCGAATAAGTAGAGAGTTGAAATAAGATTGACGAAATTTTCACAATACCATAATTTGATAGATAATTTAAAATTGTTCGTACAGTACAATGGGAATTTAAGAAAAATACAACGAGAATTCCTAAAAGGATAAGGCCTAAGCATTGATATCATCCTCCGTGTTGTCAAGGTCTTGATTGGTTTCTCCTACTCCTAAGGCATACACCATTCCTCGGGCTTTAGTACATTGGTTCTTCAACACCGGGCAATCATTCATGTAGTGCCCTTGATTCCCACATTTATAGCAAGTGATAGTTCTTTGGTTGTTAGCATTAATGGGATGCCAACAATCCTTTGTCAAATGACCAACTTTCTTGCAGTTGGTGCACTTGGGTGCACACTCTCCATTATGGTGATAGTTGCACTTAGGGCATAAAGGTTTAGATCCTCCGTACGGTTTCTTCTCTCCAGACCCTACCGCATAAGCTTGGACCACATTTTGTTTCTTGAGAAGTTGTTGTTGATCCTAGTTGTTGTTATCGAATTTTCTCTTGTTCTCAGCTTGTCTTTCCGCATAAGTGCAGAGTTTCTGATCCATTAAGTCATTGGCCAACTCGATAGCAAAATCAAGAGTCTTAGGTCTTGCAGACATGAAATTTCCATAAATGTTATCGGGAAGTCCACCGATATACTTGTCAATCTTTGCGGTTTCATCAGCAAGAAATTTGGTACACATCAAGGCTAGTTCTTGAAAAAACGCTGAGTAAGCCTGCACATCGTTTCCTTGACCTTAAGAATTCCACAGTTCAATTTCAAGTTCTTGAATTCCACACACATTTAGACAATTTTATCAGTTTTCAATTTCCTTCTTGAACATCTCCGCGTCTTAGCAAGCAGCATCATGGCCTAAGGTTCTCACATGACCATTCCACCAGGTTAGTGCAACACCTAGCAGAGTGCAGGTAGCAAACTTCACTTGATTTTCAATGGCACAACCGCTAATGTGGAATATTGATTCCATCTTTTCGAGCTATTGAGATAAGCCAACAACGCCTTCAGTTCCCTTGAAGTTCAAGGGTTGGCATTTCATGAAGTCGGGATAGGTACAGACACGTGCAGGTTGCACGGGCCTTCTGATTCCTCCTCCTGAATTTGGCTATCGTCATCCTGAGTTTGGGTAGAGTTTCTTTGGATTGCCCGATCGATCATAGCATGAATGGATTCTGGAGTCATGGCATTGTTTGTTCCTTGTCTTGTTACAGGCATGATTCTTCAAGATTAGAGGAGTAATAAAAGAATTAGTTTAGTTCTCCAAGTCGTGCTCCGAAGATGAAATGTTGTGAGATGTTATGTTAATGTCTTGCAAGATTCTTTGGACCATTGTGATATACGTAATGTTTTGAGAAATGTTCTAGTATTTATATAAATAATTCTTATATAAATTTAAGATATACATAAGGAAATGTAAGCACGTATATAACCTATGTAAGCACTTAGTATAACCAACTAATGCTAAAATGGTGCATGTTATGTAAGCATGTATACGAGATGCAACCCAGTAATGTATGTATGTCCCTTGAAATTTTTTTATATGGTGCAATGTTTAAAAACGGTTATAGTCTAGGTAAAATGTACAACCTAGTTCTCTATAACCAGGGCTCTGATACCAATCTGTAACACCCCCAAAATGGGTCGCAGCGGAAATGATGTTCCGGGAGCGTTACTTCATAATACCATTGCACTAGTTATGAGAGAACGACCTCTAAGTGTCGTTTGAAAAGTAATCTTGTATTATTTGGACTCCAATGCACATTAAGTGAGCACCTAGCACTTATGTACCTGAGAAAACATGTTTTAAAACGTCAACAATAATGTTGGTGAATTTATAGGTTTATAAATTTAATGAAGTGGATAGCAAGATTTCCCTGTAATAGAGTATCAATTATAATATCACAAAAATGTATTACGAAATGTACTAAGCTCATGACACTGAAGCTTAACAATGTATGTATCAACTACATATAAATAATGTGCCCAATGTAGATGTTCAACCCGTAACACCTATGAGTCCGACATGGTATGCGTTTGTCGTTCCGTTCAACCGGAATACTAGCAAGCGCTACTTGCCCAAACGGGGGTGTTAATTCCCAAATAGATCTATTCATAACATTCACGCTCACATAATGCAATTAGCAATTACATCTATGCAATTAACAGTTCACGATGATGGGCATAGTGGGTTATAGCTACTTAGGCAAACTCGTAATATTTGAATTTAAAATGTACTTGCATCCAATTTGTAAAACAACATGATCTCATCCCCGAGATTTGATAAATGATTGAAAAGAATAGAAGTAGGGACTATAAACTCACATCAAGTAATAATAACGTAGAAGCAAGGTAGTGACACGAAAAACGATGCAAGAGACTTTATCCGCAACTTATGCATAAACAATACATACTCACTAAACGGTAAAATAATAATATAAATACTTGCAATCTCGTCCCTAGTGTGTGCTTGAGCTTTATTTAAAATGATAACGTTTGGAAACAATTTCATGTTTTTTTTTAAATGGTCAACTTTATCAGGTCAATGTGGTCATATTATAAGTATGTAATTTCTGACTTCGGACATTTAAGAAACTAGGTCATTCGTACATTAAAATGCTAGTTTAGATCGGCCTTGGTTCGGTCTCTAAGTATGTTAATTAATTAGACAAAATATTGACGTTTACTATTTGAGTTAGACGTATACATCACTAGGCTTTTATATGAGATGTCATAGAGTTTTAAAATTAAATTACAGGTTCGTTAGTTGATGATATGGAAAAGCAAAAACATATTTGAAATCTTAGTTGGGTCGTCTACAATATTCGTTAAGTGAACTTTGTCTAAAAACGTTGTTTAATGTGTTAAAAATGAGGCTAAACTCACGTGGGTCATAAGGCGGATTTAAGTAATGTCCTTATATTTTCAGCGTGCACTGAGTGTATGACCCAAGTTTTGAAAGCAGTTTGTGATTTCGTTACTTAATGTTAGAACAAAATAAAAATATCGTTGTGGTCACGGACAGGTCGACTATATTTCATCTATTATGAGTTTTATCTTACGAGGCCGTTTAATGGGCTAAATATGTGGTTAAAAAGGGGTGTGTGTCGCAGCATAGCCATATAACAGAAGGTGGAGTTTCTGGCTTTATGTTTCTCAAGTGACCTTTGGCCAATTTTGCTCGCGGATTCTAAATTCGTTACTTCGAGTCGTGACAAACTAAGGACACTTATGAAAACTAGGCCGTAAGGACAATAATGTATCTTTTACAATTTTTGTGGTTAGGGGTCGATATCGAGGTCAAAATGAGCACGAAGTAGGGGGTCAACCCTTCTATAAGCAGTACTAACTATATGGGGGCAGTACTAACTACACGGGAACAGTACTAACTTTCGATTCAGTTTGCGAGCTTGTTTCTCAAGGGTTTTTGATGATTCGAATTTCTACATAAAGCTTACTATGTCGCCTATAAAATGCCCCTAATTTCTGCCTTTAGGTGAAAGTTTAAATGGGTCAAAACAAGGCCTAAAGTCGACCCATTAGGCAGTTTTATACACATAAAATAATAGATTTGTACGCTTATTTCCCGCTTCGTTATAAGGTGTTAGAGGCTAAAATTTTGCATGAACACTACTCCTATAACATGTTAACGAACGATAAACTTGAAATTGTCATTGGTTAAGTTTGTATATGGGTTTCTCAATGAACCCGTATACATCAGTAACTTCATATTTTATAAAAATATGATCTTTCTTGGTTTTAAACTTCACGATTTGACTAACCGTGATTAAGTATATGTTTCGTTACAAAAAGGTCTAATACATGGTTTCCTAACAACAAGTGACCAAGGGTTTCTTTTAATTATAAGTTAATGATTACAGATTCTTGTTCTTGTTTCGGTAAAGACACGAAAGAAGATGTATGCTTCTGTTTTTCTCTTTTGCAAACGGTGACAATGAACACCATGCATCGTGTTCATAATAGTTTTAAGGACATAAATTACTCAAGCATAATAATTTAAGCAGCAAGAACACATACAATTGAATGACAAATATCATGAATATAGGACTCACAATGTATGGCGGGGTGAAGGGTTTAAACCAACGAAACCCTACTTTCTGCTTTCACTATCTTACGATACAACCAACTTCCAAATTCCCAAGCTTAACCGCAATGTATACCCACTTCTCGTCTTATATTCAAACACCAAGACCTTACTCCTTGCCTGCTTGCTTGACAACAAAAAGGGGGACCAAAAAGGGGCGAGGTTGGATTAGGGTTTTTTTTAGAGTTTTTATTTT
>BQNB010143669.1:1928-13930 GCA_026074375.1 Tanacetum coccineum | reverse complement strand
TTGTTTAACACACGAAATTTGAAGCACTCTTACCTTTTGATGTGTAGAACATGTGAAGAACAAGATTAACCAACAAATAAGCCCAAAAAATTTTTTGAGTCGTGGGGTTTTTTGTCACAATATAAGCCACGAATTTGAGCTTGTTTTACCACACGAATCAACCACGAATCCACACGTAGCTCTGATGCCAATTGTAGGATCCCGATTTTTGATATAATGAACAACTTACTTTTTCTAAAGAAGAAAAAGTATATATACCCCGTCGCGTTGAAGGTACGCGCGGGATATTTAACTAGGACCCGGGCTCGGGTTTTGCTTGGGATTAAACCCGAAACATATACAATATTAGATTAACTATCGAGCCCGATTCCCGATATTATACTATTACAACATTAACTAATTAAAGACCGAAGCTCCATCGTAGAGTGACTGAGCTTCCTTGTTCGACTCAATAAATTGAGGCTAACAGGTTTGGTATTTGTTTAGTTGATCATGTGATTGTCATTAACATATACTTTTCAACTCTTTTTGTATTTTGGTTTGGCTGTCTTGCTGAATGGTAAAGTTTAATGACTGATGTTCATGTCTGTGCATTGAGACCAATGGGTCATTGTTTGTATATATCATAATTGGTACGAAATTGTACGATTTTGTTTTTAACTTCCTGAACATAGTTTTACTTCATTAGATTCGTTTATTGAATTTTGTTTGTGAATGATTATAAAATTCAAGGTAAATTGTTTTCATTTCAGTCTCTGTTTTGATTAAGGCTATTTTCATAGTTATATGACTTGTTTCGTTCTTGTTGTGCATTGATCTAGTTTGTAGTGTTTGTTGAGTTGTTTCATGGTATGGAAGTAGTCTAATTGTGGTTTCTTGTCTTGGGAAATTGTTCTTCTTGATAAAATTATGAGCATTAAAGTTCATCTTAGTACTTTAGCTACTGCTGCATGTCATGGAAAGGATAGCTGTGATTCATGAAAATATATGGCATTCTGTCATTGTCATCAGAGACTTACATAAGGATATTGTGTCCTGTATTTTAGGTGAGTAATTTACATAAGGAAGGTTTCATGTCATGAGGATATTGTTTGGAAAGGGTGTTTGGTTGGCTTAATGAGGTTTAGATTAGATGGCTTTGTATCTTGTGGTTGATAGCATGAGTTATGTGTAATGTGTAGTCTTCTTTTATAGGGTAAAGGTCTGGAAGAGGCAATTAATTGACTGTAATTTGAAGTACCCTCATATAGTGTGTAGACTGCATAAGGAATGTTTCCTGATCTTGTGGGTTAATGTTCTGCCGATCTGTTAGTCTGATGTATAATTGTTGTTGTCAGAGTAAACTTAATTACTTTACTAGCTTTGTCTTAGTTATGATTCAGTTAGAAAAAAAATATAGTAATGTAGTCAAATTTAACTGTATGAGATCCCTCAGTCACTAGCGTCCAGGTATGCACCCGATGCCCACTGTAATTTTGTGTTCCCTGATCCCTCAGTCACTAGCGTCCGGTTTATTTTAGTAATATCCACCCATTTGACTCTTAATTTGGGTAATCTGTGTAATTCTTTTTTCAAAGGCAGTGGGTCATTTAGTTCACCTTGAGATGCTCGAGTCAACATCAAGTTCAAATAGCAGCAACACTATAATAACTTGTATAGTTTGCATCCTTATTTAAACATAATCATAGTAACTTCATCTAATTAGTTACTTTTTTAGTATGCTGTTCCATACCTTTTGAACATTCTTTAGTTCTCACTTGTCAAAACTAAACTTTACAGGAACCCCAACATCAGATCTTAACTCCTTATTTTGCTAAACTTTACAGGAACTCCAGCCGACTGCACTTATTTAACTCCAGCTGGATGCATTATTTAGGATTTCTCAAAGGGATACGAACGCCTGATATCTTCGCTTTAAAAAGTATGTTCCTTTTAGCTTACAGCTAGTTTCTTTTACTACTTCTTGTGCTTTTTAGAATGGTCTTATATTGCTTCAATACATGAAGTCTAGCGGATCATTAACTTGCTTCGTAGTGGCATTGCTAAGAAAAAGACCTTAAGTCAGTGACTTAGTGATCCTAAGTCTATCCTTATGCCAATTTGTCAATACTTGCTGTAATTGCTTACTTGTTTTTGCCAAGTTGCTACCTTTCTGATATATCTATTATTTTTGTGGATGTAGAAATCGTTGGTTCTCAGTCTTGTTTCTAGGGAAATGGTCTATACAGGTCATTTTAGGCATTTTTTACTTGGCAAAAGCAAATCATGCATTGCATTCTGAGACCTGTATCATATTTGGTGTCTTAGGAGTTTGGTTGAGGGATGTGCTTGCATAAATGGGTTTTCGCATATTAGGATAAGCTACATGGTAATCATTGCAATGCTTGGTACGTGCTCGGAAGCCATGTACATGTCCGAGATAACAATACTAACTTGTTCTGGGCAATCTGGTGTGTGTTAGATTAGAGTCACGGCACTAATAATTTTGTAAATTAAGGTTTACTAATATGTTTACTAGCTAGTAGTTGCTTATAGTTTCTAACATGTGTTTTCGTACAATGTGTTGCTTATGTTTGGCTCTAGTTTTGAAATAGAATACATGTAGGGGTTTTTTATTCCCTTCACTTTCATGTAGATCAGTAGATGGAAGGTCCTAAAAAATGCCCACTCGTTGCCTTGCTAGCTTCAATGGAAGGTCCCAAACCCTTGCTTGCTCCAATGGAAGGTCCCAAACAACGTAAATTTTGGTCTGATGAAATGATCAAAGTTTTACTAGACAAATGCATTAAAGAGATGAACTCGACGGGTATGAATGGCACTAGCTTGCATAAGCAGTCTTGGAGCGTAGTGTTCTAGGCCGCCGGTGTATGTTCATCTACGAGAAAGTTTAGAGATACATTGTCAAGTAACATCCGGTGTTCGCTCATATATAGAATAGATCAGATATAAAAGAATGGATTTGATAATCTAAAGGCGAAATATGTCGGATGGTTATACTTGAATAAAACCGGAAACATCTATAATCCGGATACAAAGATGTTTAACCTAACACTAGAAGAATTGGAGGAATTTAAGAAGGTGTGTGTGGTACTTTGATATATAACACTTATGTTACGTTTTTCTTTTAAATGACTTTTTTAAAAATTCTTTGAAATTTGGGTACAGATTCATAAAAGAGCGGCGTTTAATATATTTGGGCTGCATCACGACGGATCCCGTGTTTCTAGCGGCGTTTAATATATTTGGGCAATCAAGACAAATGTGAGAGGCGTGGATGACATTGCCTTCAGAACCTGACGTGTTGAAGGGGTGGATCGAGTTAACGGGTAATCTTGGGAATAGTTCAATTTTTAGTTTGAAACGGGAGGTCGGCTTTTTATTGTAGGTTCACGTGTATTCGTATATTGAAACTCTTATGTGTTGTTAGTCATTATGTGTTGAAACTTTTTATGTGGTTATGAAATTTAGACTATCTATTTCGATCCCTTATTGGATGGTTATGTATTCTGGGTATTTCAAAACCATTCATGTAATTTGATACTTTTAATGCCAATATTTAGTTTATGTATATGGTTATTTAAAGTTAAGTTTTTTTTTTCATCTAATATACAGGGCTCATTATGGATTATAATCAACAACTTGCACTCATTATTGTTATGTTTAATTATCTTCGCTACGTTCGGTCAAGGAAAGGGAAAAGAAAAAGAGAGAATAATTCAGCAATGCCAGGTCGTCAATTTACATTGGAGTTATTGCAAGGAAATGATAGACAATGTGTTGAGTTGTTACGCATGCCACGTGATTCATTTATTAGTCTTTGCACACATTTTAGAGTAAAAGAGTGGTTAAAGGATAGCAAACATGTATGTTGATGATATAAATGGCTGTATGTTTTTTATGATGTTAGGTCACAATCAACGGTATGTCATCATAAAAAACAGATTTCAGCATTCAACTCAAACAATCCATAAGTTTTTTCATGAAGTGTTGGCTAAAATGGTGGTGTTTGCTAAAGAGATTATAGTACCAACAAATTTTAATCTTAATCCAACCGTTCCGAGCCATAATAGGAGACTACGACAAATATTTAAGGTAATGAGTAACTATTTTAATTATGTTATAATTTATTTCACATTAAATTTTAAATACTAACTCTATTTATGTATGGAGTTGTCGGTGCACTTTGATACATGCACGTGTCCCTATAAACAAACAACATTTATATAGAGGAAGAGGAAAGGGTGATTGCTATCAAAATGTTTTGGCAATATGTGATTTTAATATGATGTTTACTTTTCTTGTTGCCGGATGGGAAGGTGTAGCTCATGATTCTAGAATCTTGTCAGAAGCAATAAGAAATCAAAATGCACCATTTCCATTACCCCCTCCAGGTACATATCATAATTCATATTTATATTTATTTTGAACTATTACTAAATATTTACTATTAAATAATATTTAGGAAAATATTATTTTGTGACGTGCCTACGCACACACACGAGGGTTTATGGCACCATATCGCAATGTGAGATATTGGTTAGGAGATTTCCGGCGAAGGCGTCCATTGAATGGTAAAGAAAAGTTTAACCACTCGCATGCAAAACTTAGAAACGTGATTGAACGTGCTTATGGTGTATTGAAAGCTCGTTTTCCGATATTAAAGAGGATGACACCTTTTTCACTCACAACACAAAGAAATATCACGATTGCATGTTTTGCACTTCATAATTTTATACGCAAAGAGGGTTTAGATGATGAGCTATTTTCTACGTATGATCAATTGAATGTGCAACTTGACAATGAAAATGTATTAGTTGAAGACGATGGAGGTGTTGAAGAAGATCAAGTTGTTCAACCACAAGGGAATGCCTCCGACCGGGAATATATTAAGGTCAAAGATGAAGAAAAAAAACTTGAAAAAGTCAAACTGGACACTTAATGTGGGACGGAGGTAGTATGTTTTAGTTTTTTTAATAATTTATGTGCTTTGAAATTTGTATGTTACTGATATATTTGAATCATTATGTATTGTCTTTAATACTCTATTTTTAAGCGATTACATGTTTTGCATTAAAATATTGCTTTATTAATTGACATAAAATTTTAAATGATCAAATCACGAAACAATCTAGTGAAAAAGATAAAGAAAAAGAAAAGAATGAAAGAAGTACTTCAAGAGAAAAAACAAATGGTCTTCTTCTTTGCAGATGAAGAGCTTAGATGCACCTCTTCTTCTGCATACATAGTTTGCAGATGAAGAGGTCAAACCTCTAAAAAAACAAACGAAACCTTAGTCTGTGTTGTATCGGGTTGTAGGCTTGTCTACAAACCTTGGATTGTATTGATATAGTTGTCATATTTAATAAAGTTCACCTTTCAAAATAATAATAATAATAATAATAATAATAATAATAATAATATGTATGCCCATTTATGCTCAAGTATATTTTGGTTTATGATACTTTTTCAAATGGGAAAATGTTTTGTGTAATTTTGGCATGTAAGTACGCCGGTTTTGTTTTTAAAACCGCCGGTTTGGGTCTAAAATCCGTCGGTTTTCTGGCAAGTTTAAAATAAGAGAATTTTTTTTGGGGCGTTTCATATTCATAGAAAACTGGAGCATATCAAACGGGCATGAGAGAAATCCAATTTTCAAAACACCATAGCTCATTCGTGAATCTGAGGATTTTACGGTTAGGTTCATACACGTTCATGACATGTTACTAAGAATATTAAACGAATTTGAAATAGGAGTACTCTTATTAGTAGTTTTGGCAGCCTCTTTCGTACCACTTGTGCTAACACTTTTCTGTATTACGCTAACATCTGAATAAACCTGTTTAGGTAGGGCCCTCATCTTGAGCCTTTGGAACATTTATGGACTACCCCATAAATGCTCTTTTTATAGTATGTTAAAAACCATGAATGTTCCTTGACAATTTGCTTTCTTGGTTTCTTAGCAATGCTTGTAATAAATCTTGAACCTCAAGCGTCTTTTGTAAGCATATATAAGATTTCCAGCAATGTCATATTTTCAAGTAGTAATTGTAGTTAAAGGTAAGGAAGGGAGTGTTTGGTACAAGGCCAAAATTTAATTTTTTTATGTAACTGGTCTAAACATGATTAAATAATATGTATGCTTGTTGCTGATATGGTTGTTGCTGGTATGGATAATGATTTGTGGGATCACAGTAGTTTAAATGTTATTTAGTTGAATATGAAGTTCTATATCTAGTTGGGTTATCTTTTTTCTCTCTTTTACCATTAGAGGGTAAATTGAGAGTGTGCAGACACATGTATTGGTTGTTTCTTGGATCTTGGAGTTTTTATGGGGTAATTTCCTTATTTTTCCTTATAGCTTATTCAATTGTCCTAGGGAGGATCTGGTAGCCTATTTGGATTAATTTTGGTGGTTATTTCATTTAATTGTACCATAAGACAGATTCATCCAATATGAATGGTATTTGGTCTAGGTGGATGGTGTATGTTGAGGGGAATAGAGAGATGTGAAAGATAAATCTTCTTGGTCCTCTCAATACACTGTCAAAGGAGGTTTGGTTGGATCTAATTGTGGGTAATGAACTTAGGGTGTGTGCTTCCGGGTCAGTGAGCTTATTTTTTTGGTTCTTGACATATTACTGTGAGTTTGTAGTGCTGTTAATGGTTTTAAAAGTATTTATGTTGGAATGTAGATTGTACTGGTTTAGCCCCTCTTTTGTGTGATGGGCTATAATTTTTCATGTTGATGCCACTTCTCTTGATTGCATTGGTCATTGTGGATGTGGGCTGAATGATTTGTGTTTATCAAGAGTTTATAAATATAGTTATGGGATTATGGTCTTTGGTGAAATAGGGTTAACTTTGTCTGAGAAACTTGTTGGTATCCTGCTATTTGGTAATTGTACCAGAGTTATAGTTTGCTGTGTCATCAGAGATATTGCTGCTGTGTCCGAGAAAATTTTAGAGGTTGTTTGGTTTTCTTAGAATGTATTAGTCTGTGTTGTATCAGGTTGTAGGCTTGTCTACAAACCTTGGATTGTATTGATATAGTTGTCATATTTAATAAAGTTCACCTTTAAAAAAATAAAATAATAATAATAATAATAATAATAATAATAATAATAATAATAATATGTATGCTCATTTATGCTCAAGTATATTTTGGTTTATGATACTTTTTCAAATGGAAAAATGTTTTGTGCAATTTTGATTTGTAAGTACGCCGGTTTTGTTTTTAAGACCGCCGGTTTGGGTATAAAATCCGCCGGTTTTCTGGCAAGTTTAAAATAAGAGAATTTTTTTGGGGGCGTTTCATATTCATGGAAAACTGGAGCATATCAAACGGGCATGAAAGAAATCCAATTTTCAAAACACCATAGCTCATTCGTGAATCTGAGGATTCTACGGTTAGGTTCATACAAGTTCATGCCAACCAACATTGGATTTCGAACTTTGGATTGATTCTGAATGTTGTTTCACTCCTTTGTCGAACCTACAGTATACTATCTTACCCATGATTAATGATTTTATGAAGTTCCTCAAACCACCCACCCTAGATTGGAACCGTTCATTAATATGGTTTTATAATTAAATAACGCTACATTACTGTGATGATTTTCTATTCATATATAATTAAATATTTGAATTTCTTTACTAAACAACTCTCCCAAAATATTGATTCAAATATGTAAATAGTCCCTTGCACAACTATATACATGGATGAGACTGATAAATATTGTGTGCAAATATTTATAGAGCTCTTATACTCGAACTTCTTCTGACGATTGATCGAGTTTATGACAGATTTGCTTAATTTGAATATAATAATTATTATCAAGGGGAGCCAAGGAGCAACATGTTCGCCATAAAAAACGCTGTATACCACCATTTGGCTTAAAGCTTGTTTGACGTGCAGTGTTGGTTCAAAACACACCACTTCGGTTAATGTTAGAGTTACCGTAACAGATTTATGTTTTGATTTTAAGACCTCCTCGTTAATGACATCCTTGCCAATGAAATTTAGAACTGCGTGGCTCATTCAATCGGGGATTACTTTATATGATGTAGTAATTTGTATAACCCATGTGGTTGGTTTGGATTGTCAGTCGCCTTATTTAAAGTTCTACAATCTCCCTTGAATATCCGAGTATCTTGCTAGCTTTCAATATATGTAACTTGCTGTTCAAACAAAAAAAAGCATTTTGTTGAGTTAATATGGCACTTCTTTATTGAACAGGGAGCAAAACTCTTATCTACTTTTGAATTTACATATGTAATACTGTTATTCTGAAAAAAGAAAATAGTGTCATACGTTACGTGTGTAAAAGCAATGGACTAGCTAGTACTACTCTTAGAAACTCTTTTAATACTACATAAAATAGCATAGGCAATGCTATCGCTAACAACAAGATGATTAACGTCAGACATCCGTGAAAACTCTCCAGAGACCCATACCCCATCAGCGGGCTCCCACTTATATGGTGGGGGGAAGATAGGCATGATAGAAGTGAGAATGGAGCTCTTATGATAGTATATATAATAGAAAGACCACTCGAGAACCCTTGCCTTGTATGCTGAGCCATATTTGGAAACTCAGGTCCGTTTCCTTCTCCAAACATGCTTTCATCGGCTACTTTTGGACTCTTCCTCATGTTCGGCCTCATCGTCACCAGTATCCGCCTCAGGATCACTTGATCAGGACCGAGGAGCGGTTTCCTTTGAAAGAAAGGCAACTATAAGGCAATGTTTGAGTAGTGTAGCAATGATGTGAAGAAAAATGGCATACAAGGCGAAGGACCTATATATGTGTATGGTCTAACTAAGATAGTGGTATGTCATGATGGCTTTGTTAGTGCTAGTATATGTCACAAAATTGTTTATGCAAGTGCTGTTTTAAGGACTCTCACTTAAGTCATTTTCTTCTTTGTTTCTATTTATTTTACGTTGTGGATGTCTTTGTTTAAAACTAAACCTGCCGTCTCTAGTAAGCGTGTTCTTGCACATTTATATTTTATAATACTTTCCATTACGTTTATGAATAACCTAATAAATTAAAATTGTGACTTCTTGGTATTTTCATTGGCCTGAAAAAAATAGTATTTGATCTTGCTTTTTCTATATATAATACTTTTTCATTTAACCAATTATTAAGTTAGAGAATCAATTCTTAGTATGATATGAATTTGTTTACTTTCTACTATCTATTGATCCTTGGTTGCAGTAAAGCTATGCACTTCACAAGGAATGTGAATATTCCCAACCTTTTTGTAGTTTTGTTTAAACATATATGTCCTTTATATCTTGCCGTTAGTTGATGCTGTCTCATGAAAGTAAGTCATACGATTTTATTGCATAACGTACGCAAAAACAAGAAAAAATATAATAAATTCAAAGCTAGAGATTACAAAGCTCTAATACATGTATGCGAATATCTCTTACTAGCTAGTTTGTATAACTTTTCGGGCATTGTAACCATATTAATTAATCAACCTAACAGTATTACAAAAAGCATTTTTTTTCCTTGTTGCTTCTAAATACCATTCAAACATATCAACCTGTTCTTCACTGAGCATCCCCAATTCAAAAAGCTTTTGATACCTTTTTACATTTAATGCATTAAATGCATAACTCATTTTATAACAATGAGTTTAATGAATGACTTTTAGTTTGCAAAGTCTTTCTAAAAAGTTTTTAAAAAACCTTGTAATGCAATGCAAAAAAATCACTTCAAAAGACTTTTACAAATAGGAAAAAGTTATTCTTGTTTTATGCATCGGAGATGCTCCGGGTGCAAGTGGAAATGAAAACACAATCTTTGATAGTATGATTACCTTATCTGTACTTTAATATTCATTAAGGAGTGATGAAAATATGGGACTAGATTAGTAGACTCTAGAAGGACAATATCAACAACCACAAAGTTAAAAAGTCAAATGGCAATGACAAAACTGTTGTAAAAATAGGAGCCATACAAGTAGCAACTACTGTAAATGAATACGATACATGATTAGGATATGATCAAATTTGGATATATTCAGACCATAAGCTTTGTTTTCTGTATGTAAATGGGTCCTCCACTCATGTTTAGTAGCCCCTCTAACTCCATTACTGGATACTATTGTCATATCAGCTGTTTTTTAATTTTTAATGAACCATGTTGGTGTTAGGTGTATATTGGAAAATATAATAAGAGCCAAGTAGGCATATTAATTACACCTAGACAGGTGAGATATGCGGATAATTCGGGTATAGAATTTTTTTTCCTACCACTTAGAACACGTTTTGTATTTTTTAAATATATAATTTTTTATTATAAGAATAAAGAAAGTTACAATTAAGTAAGATGTAGAAATAGTAGAAATCGGCATAACACTCCGAAAAAGACGAAATATCCTTTTGTACATGTCTATAAGAGAAATTTATTTTGCAAGAACTACTACTTTGGCAGGTTCTACCTAAAGTGTCATTATAATTGCCAAACATTTTAGTTTCAAACCAGGTACACTCTTGAAGTGGTTAGTTGTTATCTTAGAGCATCTCCAATGCAAAAACAAGCAAAAACTTTTTACTATTTGAAAAAGCCTTTTTGCATAGTTTTTATGCATTGGAGTTAAAGCTTTTTGAATAGCTTTTAACAAAAATGACTTGACATACACTAAGTCTTTGTTAAAAGCTATTCATCTCCTATATGTAATGCATTAATGGCATTCAATGTAAAAAGTCATTAAGGACTTTTTGCATTGTAGATGCTCTAAGACTGATCTCTTTTCTTGATGATAAAAAAAACACATGATTTATTAAACGGTGAAGGTTCAAAATTGTAAATTTACTTTTTCAAAATTTACAGATTCTTTAACATTTGTTATAGTAAGTAACTTACTATGGATATTTGTACCAATGTCACTAATAGTTAAATAATTTGATATAAATACATTTGTACTCTTCATCTTCATTTTTGAGCTTTATAGTCGGTGTCTGATTTTTCCGGCAATTTTTCAGCGAATGTTGTAACAAGAACCTCCCATCATAGTTACATTACTACCTTAGCATTATAATTAGCATCCATATATACCAACTTAATAATTGAATCCCCAAATGATGAACATCATAATTACGTTTCAATTCAACTCCTAACAATCTTTTTATCGTTGTTAGATCATGGAACTTCACAATTTCGTCAAGTGAACAACAATCCCGCCACTTCTAAATTCCGGCTAAGGAAAACCCAACCGGATTCAGCCACCTCGAAATTCCGTCCAGATTAACAGTGTCTTGTATATATATTCTCATATGTTCGTACCAAAATACCAAGTAAAAGGAAAGAAATTACCACAAGTTTGTTATGAATTTAAGATCACAGAAATCTGAGAGTCGTGTAAACACTTTCAGATCGAAGTATTTCGATGGTTCTATCGAAATCTTTAATCGGATAAAACTCAGATTTTGAAACGAGAATGTGTTTTTGATGTTATGAAAAAACAGAACCAGAGATTGTGATGATTATATGACCAACAAAACTGATTTTTCGGTTATAACTGCATAGCAGTTATTTTAACTGCCAAATCAGTTAAATAAAAAAAAGGGCCAAAAAACAAGTTCATATCCGGGAATTTTATTTCCAAGTGCATTTTTTAACATAACACTTTATACCAAAGTGGCAAAACACGAGGGGCTGCCGCCCCTTGGACCCTGCCAGGGGCTGCCGCCCCTTGGACCCTGCTGCCAGGGGCGCTGCCCCCAGACCCCCGTCATACGGGGCTTCGCCCCGAATGATAATCATAATAACGCCATACAAGTGTGCACTCCGCACAACCCCGACTTGTTGAACATTTATCATGATTACACATTGGTCAACCAAGTCAATCCATTACACTTAAATCATATTGGTGACGCAAAATCATGAACACCCACTACCATAACCCAACAAAGATTAGTATAGTGTATGAGTATTTCAATCCCACATCGGGTGATGAATACAAGTTTTTGTTGTTAATATATTGTAG
>BQNB010143667.1:0-13711 GCA_026074375.1 Tanacetum coccineum | reverse complement strand
TGTTGTTTGATATTGATGTTCTAACAAAATCACTGAATTATGTGCCAGTTGTTGCAGGTACAAACTCTAATGATTTTGTAGCTACAGAAGAAAGTATTGGTGCAAGTCATTCTATCAAGAAGATAGGATCTAGCCAAAACTGCATTTTGATGCCACTATGGAAAGATTGTTCACTATTTGATTCTTCTACAAAGAATGCTAGTAATGATGAACCACAACCTTCTAGTGATGTTGAAAATAAGGATGATGAAGGTGTCAGAAAAGAAAGTGGAATTGATAATCAAGAGAGTCTTGAAAATAGTTTACAATATGTTAATACTGCTGGGCCAAGTATTAATATTGCAAGTACAAATATTAATACTGGTAGTTTAAATATTAATACTGTTAGTCCACCAGTTACTACTGCTTCACTTAAAGCCACACTTGCTAATTTCTTTGGTGATGAAACAGAATTAGATATGAGCAATATTACTAACACATATCTAGTTCCCACTACTCCAAATACAAGAATCCATAAAGATCATTTACTTGATCATGTGATTGGAGATGTGCAGTCTGGTGTACAAACAAGGAGAATGACAAGGACTACAAATGAACAAGGGTTTATTAGTGCTGTTTATGAAGAGAAAACTCATGAAGACCTTCAAAATTGTCTATTTGCTTGTTTTCTATCACAAGTATAACCCAAGAAGGTGATTCAAGCTTTGACAAATTCAAGCTGGATAGAAGCAATGCATGATGAGCTTTTACAGTTTGAACTGCAGAAGGTTTGACCTTTGATTGATGTACGATATGGCAAGAGGGCCATTTGAATAAAATGGGTCTACAGGAACAAGAAAGATGAGAGAGGTATAGTGATTAGAAATAAGGCAAGACTGGTTGCACAGGGTTACACTCAAGAAGAAGGAATAGATTATGATGAGGTTTTTGCTCTAGTTGCTAAGATTGAAGCAATTATGCTGTTCTTAGACTATGCCTCATTCAAAGACTTTGTTGTGTACCAAATGGATGTGAATAGTGCATTTATGTATGCCAAAATTAAAGAAGAAGTTTATGTCTGTCAACCTCCAGGGTTTGAAGATCCAGAGTTCCCTAATAAAGTTTACAAGGTAGAAAAGGTATTATATAGTCTACATCAAGCTCCTAGAGCATGTTCTGAGACTCTATCTACCTATTTATTAGACAATGGATTTTAGAGAGGCCATATAGATAAGACTTTGTTCATTAAAAGAGTAAAAGGTGATACTCTACTAGTACAAGTATATGTAGATGATATCATTTTTGGATCTACTAAGAAGGAGTTATGCAATGAGTTTGAGAAATTGATGCACAAGAAATTCCATATGAGTTCTATGGGTGAACTCACTTTCTTCTTAGGACTTCAAGTGACATAGAAAGATGATGGGATTTTCATCAGTCAAGATAAATATGTGGATGAAATCATGAAGAAGTTTGGTTTTTCATCTATGAAGACAGCAAGTACACCCATGGAGACATCAAAACCATTGCTCAAGGATGAACATGCTAAAGATGTTGATGTTCACTTGTATAGATCAATGATTGGCTCATTGATGTATTTAATAGCTTTTAGGCCTGATATAATGTTTATTGTATCTACTTGTGCAAGATTTCAAGTCACACCTAAAGTTTCACATCTTCATGTTGTGAATAGAATCTTTAGATACTTGAAAGGTCAACCTAAATTAGGCCTTTGGTATCCTAAGGACTCACCATTTGACTTGGAAGCTTATATTGATAGTGACTATGCTGGTGCAAGTTTAGACTAGAAATCCACAACAGGAGGTTGTCAATTTCTTAGGAGGAGATTGATCTCATGGAAATGTAAGAAGCAAACTATAGTTGCCAACTCTACTACTGAAGCAGAGTATGTAGTTGCATCTAGTTGCTGTGGACAGGTGTTATGGATTCTAAACCAAATGCTTGATTATGGATACAATTTCATGAATACCAAGATTTTCATTGAAAATGAAAGTACCATCTGCATAATTAAGAATCCAGTGTTTCACTCAAAGACTAAGCACATTGAGATTAGATATCACTTCATCAGGGATTCATATGAGAAGAGATTAATTCAAATGATTAAGATTCACACTGATCACAATGTTTCTGATTTACTCACAAAGGCATTTGATGTTAGAAGATTTCAATATCTGATTGCTAGTATTGGAATGCTTAACCCCTAAAGTATTGGTTGAGGGGAGGTTAATTGTGTTAATATGTAGCAGATTATGCACAAATAATGCTTGGAATAAAATGGAACAGCAGCTAAGGATGAAATTCAAGTTAGTATTGTTAGTTAATGCTGCTATGCTGCTAGTTGCATTTAATATTGTTGTCAAAATTAAAAATGGAAGAGCTGCATAACAACCAATCAGGTTTGGGTGAAGGGTCAGGAAATCCCACTGAACCCCAACACACATCCAAACTGCTTCACTACCTAATCGTGAACAAATCATTGTTTCCTCATTATCTCAACCTAAAAAGACTCAAAAACCTATGTAAAAGCCCAAAAATGGGCCACTAAGAAGAGATCTCAGTCTAGTGAGCCTATACCCCTTGTAGCAATGAGACTAATCCAATAATAAGTGGGAAAAACAAAAAAAAATAAAAAAAGAATGGAAAGGGCTGCCACTATTGCTTATAGCTTAGAAGCAGAGCAGGACAGCGGTAACATAAATAGGACCTAATCCATGGAAACATAAATAGGACCCAATCAGGGAACTGGTTCAGGTAGTGGTCCTAGGTGCCAAGATACCATATTAGGGGGGAGGGTGCAGAAGCTCAAATTAGGTTTTAGGCTGCATCTAAATAGTCTAATGATCCACCTCTCTCAAGAGTTAACACACTTGGAAGTGGGGAGGACAACATGAAACTAAAAGAATTGATGAAACTTTGTACAAAACTATCTGAAAGGATTCTTGATAACAAAAACAGACAGAGTGTTTAAGTGAGAAAAAGAAATGAGAGAAATAGAGAGCTGAAAAACAGAAAGAGAGTTGTATGATATACAAACAGATAAAGTGAATTGGTGAGAAAAAGAAATGAGAGATATTGTAAGATTAAAAACATAAAGAGAGCTTGTGATAATCAAAATTCATAATGGAAATGCTTTTTGGAATGAAATTAGAATTAATGTTGGTGTCTCAAATGTAATGCTGCTAGCATAAACAAACTACTTGCCATAATATTCAAGCGTGACGCATACACTACTAACTGTTCAGACAGTAAATTACAACTGCTAGGTTAGTTAAATACTGTTAGAACCTTACCTTAATTTTACCAAGTTCAAGTTAAAGCTGTTGATGGGTGATTTCATAAATGACTTTGATTCAGGGTTTCAATCAATCATTGCTCGATATATTACACTTTTGATATAGCTCTCTAAACATAAACCTTAACTCAATTAAATCTTTAATCATCAATAACCCATCACAATGTCGGACCTAAATTCGTTTGAAAACACCGACAATTTTGGTGCGTTTTGGGCAGAAACCTGGAGAAAGTAAAGGATTTTTGAGGATATTTTCTGATTTTCTGAATGCAAGTTAATCAGATATGCGCTACGTTGAATACAACCATCTATACTTAATGCATTATAGCAGTCTGGACTACGCTAATGTAAAACTGTCAATGAGGAGTTTCATATACAATCCCTAGAAGATGGGAAGACGGTGCTATCACTGGAAACAAGTGTTAGAACGGAGCACTTCATCAAAAGATGCTAAAGTATCAAATTGGTCGACCCACTGACTGCTACCATTTTTGCAGAACTGGAAAGAATGGGGTATGAAAACCTTACACAGAAGCTTACTATTTACAAAGCATTCTTTTCTCCTCATTGGAAGTTTTTAATTCATACAATTCTACAATGCCTTAGTGCTAAGACAACTACCTGGAATGAATTCAGTAGCACTATGGCCTCTACTATCATATGTCTTGCCACAAACTAAATATTTAACTTTTCTAAGTACATTTTTGACAATATGGTGAAAAACTTAGAGGGTGGGGTTAAATTTCTAATGTATCCAAGGTTTGTGCAAGTGTTCCTAAATAAATAAGTTGAAAGTATGTCCAAACATAAAGATATCTATGTTATTCCCTCTCATACAAAGAAGATTTTTGCTAATATGAAGAGGGAAGGAAAAGGTTTCTCTCAGAAAATCACTCCTCTATTTCAAACTATGATGGCTCAAGCTCCAGAAGACATAGGTAAAGATTCAGCTGCTCCGACTGATTCCAATTCCACATCCATTATTACTTAACCATCATCATCTAAGCCTCAAAAGAAAAAGTCTAGAAGGAAACAAAAGAGGGACAGTGGTCTTACAGAGCATATCCCTGATGAGGCTACTAATGAGGAACCTATATCTACCCTTTCCTATGATCCACCTTAGAGTGGTGAGGATAGATTGCAACTTACTAAATTGATGAGTTTATGTACCAAACTACAAAAGCAGGTTCTTGATTTGGAGGAAGCAAAGACTGCTCAAGCAAAGGAGATTGCTAGTTTAAAGAAGAGAGTTAAGCAGTTGGAAAAGATAAGGAAGTCAAGAACTTCAGAGCTCAAAAGGTTAAGGATGGTTGGTTCAGCTAGCAGGGTAGAATCCTTTAATGATGTCAGTTTGTGTGCTCAAGAGGATGCATCCAAACAGGGGAGGAAAATAGCTGATCTTGATGCTGATGAAGAAGTGACCTTGATTGATGAGACTCAAGAGAGGAATGATTAAGAGATGTTGTTTGATGTAAATAATGATTTTCAAGGTGAAGAAGTTGTTGTTGAAAAAGAAGTTGGTGAAAAGGAAGTTAGTGTTGTTGATCCAGCTACTACTGCTAGTGAAGTAGCTACTACTACCAATGCTACAACAGTTGTTGATGAGTTGACTCTGGCTCAGACCTTGATAGAGATCAAAGCAGCTAAACTAAAGGCTGTTACAACTGCTGCCACAACAATTACTACTGTTGTTATCAGCACAAGACTAAAGTCAAAAGGAATTATCTTTCATGATCAGGAGGAGCAAGCACATACATCTACACATACAGTTTCTTCTTCACAGTCACAAGTTTTATAGGCTAAAGACAAAGGCAAGGCAAAAATGGTTGAGCCTGAAAAGCCATTAAAAAGAAAGATCAAATTGCACTTGATGAAAAATTGGCACTCATAATGCATGCTGAAGAATAAGTAGAGTTAGAAAGAATGCAAAAAGAAAGAGTTGCACAAGAAGAAGCTAGCAGAGTAGAAATTATTGAAGAACTGGATAGCATTCAAGCTATGACTGAGGCTGATGAGCAATTAACTGTAAGACTCCAAGCTAAAGAACAAGAACAATTCTCCATTGAGGAAAAGTCAAGAATGTTAGTGGAGATGATAGCTAAAAGGAAAAAGTTCTTTGCAACACAAAGAGCAGCAGAGCAAAGAAGTAAACCACCTACCAAACTCAGATAAGGAATAGAATGTTTACATACTTGAATAATATGGGTGATACAAGCACAATTAGCTAAAAGGAAGGAGTTATAAAGAAATTCAGAAGCTTTTTGACAAAGCATACAAACAGGTAAATTTATTTGTTTCTATGGATTCAGAGGTGGTGAAAAGCAGTAAGACAAGAACAAAAGGAAGTTCTAAAAGAGTAGGCGATGAGCTTGAATCTGATAAATCAAAGAAGCAGAACATAGATGAGAATGTAGAAGCTGAAGGAGATAATGATCAAGAGGAGGAAGATATGAAAAGGAATATTGAGATAGTTAAAGATGATGATGTAGCAATTGATGCTATACCTCTAGCCACCAAAACTCCAATGATTGTTGAATACAAGATTAATAAAGATGGAAGGATGGGATACTTCAAATTGATTAAGAGCTTGATGGAAAGATCAAAAAAAGGTATTCATTCAATGATTAAGATGCTTTGGATATATGATTAAAGAAGACTTATGAGACACTCTAGGCAGATTAGTTAAGGCTTAAAACATAGGAATACACTGGGCCAGAATGAGGATTATGCAAGTAATGTTATGTGGGTGTTTGAAAGTAATGTTTAAACCTGACATAAAAAGTGAATTATGAAGAAATCTACAAGGATACAAAGTAACTATTTGGAAGTTGTTTAATACATGTGGAGTGCACTTTGTGAGGTTTAAAATATACATATTTTTAGGTAGGTTGAGAAAAGATGATCCCTTCCACCAAATATACAATACAAACTTGCTGATACAAAAAGATTCAAACTGATATTGGAATGAGATGTGTTATCCAACTACTCTAGTCTGACAAGAGCAGGAAGGAAAAGGTAATGAAGTGTTTGAAATGCTCCTCTGGTGATGATGAAGACCTTTTAATGAAACTTGAAGATTCAGAGATGCACATCAAGTTTTAGGGAGAGGATTTTTTGGGATTTAAAAGACTCAAGATATTCTTAGAGTTACTGTGTTCAGGTATCATATTAGTGCTGTCAAGCATAACTTTAGTGTGCTGGTAATACTAATGAAAATTATGCTAAGTAGTTAGTACTGGTAGTATAAAAGTTACTACTGCTAGTTACTACTGTTAGTATAATTAGTAATGTTAGTATAAAGTTACTACTGCTAGTAAAAGTTAAGACTGCTCAGAGATGAAGACTGAAAATATTACTAGTGTTCTACGAAGTACAAAAGTTGTACTGTAGTGTATTTCGTCTGCTGAGTAAATTTCTAAGTCGTTAATGCTGCTCTGTGCTTATCTTCCAACTTCGAAAGTGTATTTACTACTGCTGGAAGGATTTGCTGACCAACGAAGGATAAAGATGATTACAGAACAAGCATACTTGTTTACGATAATTGAAGTTTATAAACATAATTTTATAAACTATGAATAGTAAAAATCACTATTCATATTAGATACATTTTTGAAAAATACATTAGTTAGATAAAACTTTTAATTACGAAGACGTGCTTGAAAGAATCACTAAAATCGGAGTTAAAACGAATAAGATACGACATTTACGAGTTTACGATAATTAAATTTATAAAAGTGCATGAACAGTAAAAAGTACTGTTCACCAGAGGACTCAAAATATGAAAATGTAATATTTTGATACATCGTCTTAATACGAAAGCGTGGACGTTAGAAACATAAGAAACAGACTTAAAACGAGAAAGTTACGCCGTTTTTACTAAAGAGATATTTATAAACGTTTTTACTTTATAAATATAATTTCACAAATACAATTAGATGGTGATATAGCTATATAAAATTATATACGGTCTTAGTTATTTAAAGTACTTAGTACTCATACGGCCTATAATTAATTAGGTTGCATTCAGGCGTATTCGTGACGCATTTTCAGTTTGTGATTTACATTGTCGATTTACTCACTCAAGGTGAGTTCATAGCCCCACGTTTTCGTTTATAATGATTTACAAATTTTAGGGTGAGAAACATATGCGTGTTTTACAATTGGACGCAAGTGGACATTTTACATTACGATTACGTGTTTGCCTAAGTAGCGATAACCCTCTAAGCCCATTATCATGAACTGCCAATTATTTCTTGTGAGGGCGAATGTTATAAATAGATCTATTTGGAATTGAAATCCCCGTTCGGGTGAGTCATGATCACTGTGCCGGTATGCCGGACAATAAACGTATACCATGTCGGATTTGAGATGTTGCGGGTTAGAACATCATCACGGGCAATGTTGGCAATTTATATTGCAATTCATACATGTCGAGCTTCAGTGTCATGAGCTTAGAGAAACGTAATTACATTTTATGATGTTTGCATATGTTGCATTATCATGGGGAAATCTTGCGGTCCTACATTATATATTTTACAAACCTACGAATTCACCAACATTATTGTTGACGTTTTAAGCAATGATTTTCTCAGGAGATCAATGAGGTACAAGACAAGGGATGCATTGGTGGTCATTATTTTGGAAATCATATGCATTAAAGATTTGGTTGCATTACATTTTGGGGATATATTTGTTATGGACTAAAATCTTTGTATTTTAAACAATGAACAAGTGAAGTTTCAGACTTATGTAACAGCAATTTGTTAGATCTAATGTATCCGTTTCAAACGACTTTTAAATGGTCGTTCTTATATATATCTTGTGCTATTGATCTATTAAGTACCACCCCCAGACCCATATTCCGCTGCGACCTAATTTGGGGGTGTTACAGATTGGTATCAAGAGCCAAGGTTATAGAGAACCAGGTCAAATGTTTTTGCTTGACTATAACCGTTTTCAAACATTGCATTCATACAAAGGGAGTTTCACGGGACATACATACACTAGTGTTGCATTAGTTGGTTAGACTAGATGCATTCATGATTGATATACATGTTATAAAATACTATGTATATTACGATAAGAGTCTTATATTAATACTTATATAAGCTACTTTCAATTTTTAGATTTTGTCATGTTGGATTCAGAGGATTCCACGGTCACTTACACAAAGGTATCCAGTCCGTTTGAGGATCTGTCATACATAGGATCTCTGGGAGTCGATGGACTGCCCTTGATGCTAGAGGACCCTTATGTGGAGGCCGGTCTTCAGGCCTCACCATCTCCTAATTATGTGTCAGGTCCTGAGCACCCACCTTCACCTGCGTATGTACCATATGTACCAGAGCCTGTATACCCGGAGTTTATGCCACCGGAGGATGATGTACTTCTAGCTGAGGAGCAGCCACTGCCTGCTGCTGTCTCACCTACTACCGAATCACCAGGATACATTGCAGACTTCGATCCAGAGGAGGATGAGGAGGATCCTGAGGAGGACCTTGCTGATTATCCTGCCGACGGAGGAGACGATGACGATGATGATGAGTCATCCGATGATGACGAGGATGATGATGATGTTGAGGAGGACGAGGATGAGGAGGAGGAGGAGGAGGAACACCTAGCTTCGACCGACTTTGTCCCACCACCTGCATGTCGTACCATTGCTAGGATGTCTATCTGGGATCAGACACCTATTCCATTCCTGCATGCGGCAAAGGTTGACAGATTTCTTACCATATCTACTCCGCCACCATCACCACTTACATCATACTCATCACCACTACCACATATACCATCCCCACCTCTACCAGTATCATCACCATTACCTGTATCACCTCCACTACTACCTGTTAGTCCTACTTATCCTTTGGGATATAGAGCTGCTATGATCCGGTTGAGAGCCGAGTCACCATCTACTTCCTATCCACTACCACTACCATCACCTATTGTACTTCCACATACTAGGGCATCTTTGGCCATGATAAGAGCTGCTGCACCATCCACTTACATCTTAGCACCTCGGTTAAGGATACTACCATCAGAGACACCACCATCAGGGACACCACCACTTCTACTTATACCATTACCTACTCCATTACCACCTTTGATTCTTTCCTCTACTGACTGTAGAGCAGGTGTTTCTGAGGTTACATTACCGCCTTGGAAGAGGTTGTATATTGCTCTAGGTCCGAGATTTAAGGTCGGTGAGAGTTCATTTACTCCTACTACTAGACCTACTAGAGGTTTTAGAGTAGACTATAGATTTGTTGGCACTTTGGATGATGAGATTAGGCGAGACCCTAAGAGAGAGGTAGGTTATGGGATTACAAATACTTGGGATGAGATCGTTGAGGACATGCATGAGACACCAGCTATGACTGATGTAGCAGGACTGAGTCAGTGGATGACAGATTCACGACTGTCAGACATGATACTGACAAGATTTATAGGAGACTGGACAATGCATAGGATGACAGGTTATTGATGAGCGGTCAGCTCAACATGCTGCTTAGAGATAGACACGCCCATGCTTGCACTGTGAGGCTCATGGAGACTGAGGTAAGACTTTCTTGTAAGGCTTGGGTACAGTCGATGGATGCTAGTGATACCGCCCGTTATGAGGTGAGAGCACTGTGGACTATAGAAGTTTAATAACCTAAATATGTAGATTTAAAACCAAACGCAAGTTTAAAATAACGATTCGTTAAGCTAGGAAGCAAAATGGGTCATATTAGGGTTTTAAAACATAAATGCGCGGGTTTTAAGTTCAAATTCCTTCATTTATCAATAAAGTGGTTATTTTAAATTATTTATGCATGGTGCGTGCTAGGATAGGATTCATAAAAATATTATAACCATTATAACATTTAGTTTTATGAAAAACGCGAAATTAGGGTTTCGGGTGTACGGTTTTGGATCAAATGGAAAATGGCATGAATTGAGTTTTATGAAACTTTTTAACATGAGATTTATTTAGGAATCATATGAACATTATAAAGTGTGGATCAGTATTATAATCATTAGACTCCTGGTTTTAGCTTCAAGGATCAAAAATGGTGGAAATGGGTCGTTTCGGGTAGTATTTCCACTTGTACGCCTTGTATCTTCACTCCAAGGCTTCAATTCTTTAGGGATTCACTTCTTGAACTTCTTTAATGATCCTAGGATCATAAGGGAGCAAAGGATTGCTGCCTATAAGGGTTATAGAGGAGGAGGTGTGGTGCGAGTTGTAATGAAGGATTTGAAGTCCTATTTATACTTGAACAAGGCAAGGTGACTAAGATAGCTTCATGATCTGATCTATGACATGTGTAACATCTAGTAGCTGAAGTGTTGAGGCTATGGTGTGAGTTGGGAGGTCTAGGAAGTAGATTGAAGGTGTTGGAGGTCCTAGATGCTTGCCACGGCTGAAGTAGCACAAAAGGAGGAGATGTGGCTTTGATTTTGGCCATGGAAAGGTTTAAGCAGGTGGGTAAGCTGCTTGAGGGCACATGGGAGTGATTCATGAGGTAATTGCAAATGGGAAGAGTTTAAGGGTAAAAATGGGTAAAAACTAGTTCGGGGGTTTGAGGGGGTGGGGGGGGGGCGGGGTGGGAGGGTGGGGGAGGGCTGTTTTGGGGTTTTAGGGTTTGTATTCAAGTTTTTGGATTATATTTCGTGAGCATGATCAAGGTATGATTAAAATAGGATCTTAAGGTTTTTAATAAGAAAGTATTAACGAAATGTTAGAGGTGGTTTGGGTTAAAACAGATCAAAATTGAGTAAATAAGGTCGCGGGTTCACTTTTGGTTCGATTAGGGTTTCTTTGGCTTTCTTGGCTTATAATTCGTGTAATCTTGATCAAAGATGATTGAATACTGATCCTTGACATTGTATAAGGGATTACTAATGAAATTTAGTTGGTGGTTTAAGCTAAAATGGGTCGAAATGGAAAGAATAAGCCGTGGGTTGGAATTAGGGCTCGTATAAGACCTTTAGGGTTTTCTAGCTTTGTAATTCTTGTACATTGTCGAAGTAATGATGGATAATGATGGATAATGGTTTGTAAACTCATTTTATGAGTTTACAATGGCTCTTGGTTGCTTACTTGAGAATGAAATGGTTAGAAATGAGTAAACGGGTCAAATGAACCAATTAGGTACATTTAGGGTTTCTTGGATTCGTTTTACGTACAAATGAAATAAGATGATGAGGTAATGATGAAATAATGATTGAATAGGATTTATATGATTGTAAAATAAGTTATTACAACTTATTTGAGTGTTGGTTTGGGTTTATGATGGATAAAAACGAAGAAACGGGTCATAGTGTAGTATTTAGCTCGGGTTAGGGTTTCTGACTTTTGAATTAGGGTTTTGAGTGTAAAAATGTGTATGAAAGCTTATGAATAGAATAATTAGGGTTTACACATTGTACATTGAGTGTAGTAGCTTGTACACAAGTGGTGATGAAGAAACTAGAATGAAAACGGAGGTAAAACGGCTATTTTGGAGTTCATGCTTCATGATTTGTACATTGTGCTTTATAAGACTTGTACTTGACTTAGAGGGAGTTTATATTTCAAATAAAAATTTAAAATGAGAGTTTATATTACTTGTGAATGCTGAGTAGCTTGTATATTACTTTGATATTTAACACCTTATGAAGAATTAGGGTTTAGAGGTATACGATAACGGTTTAAAGCCCGTTTTGATATAACGTTACGAATGGTACATTATAGGAATAATGTACTTTGTAATAAGGATATGATGATATTGACTTGACATATTATGATGTTTGCTTGACATATATGAAGACAGGATTGCCATAGATAGGTTGCGTGAGCTCGTCTACTTTAGTTATGCAAATTAATTATTATATTGGAGAATTTCGAAAATGCAAGTAATGTAATAAAGCAAAAAAATTCCCTGTACAATTATGATAATAGTAAAATAGGTTGATGAAAACTCTTGGGTTGTTATAGTCTCCACCCCTTACAGAAATCTCATCCGAGATTTAATTGAAAGTTATAGTGGTATGATGTAGGTACTAGCATGAATTTGATTTTTATGTTAGGCTAATCAAGGTCACAAGTCACTGTTGCGTGATGCATTTATAATTATGTTGTACACCATAATTATAATTACTTCCTTTCACACGTCTACTTATTTTCAAGACTACACCTCTTGATGACAGCCAATAGAATTTCTTCAGATCCTGATAGAACCTGGGTGGATGAAATACTTTGCGCCATTCAGATCGTAAGGAATCGTTATTCATTAACCTTTAAAAGTCAACATCGAATAAGAATGCTATCACAAGTCTTTGTCAAAATTTTCATACCTAGTGGTATTGAAAATCTTTTTTGACATTGCATAGATTCTTGTGTGTTTCCTTGTTATTACGTTGCAGAATATAACAGAAAATTTTAGAATATGGAGATCATGGAATGAGTGATGTCAAGGAATGATTATGAATTTGTAAGAGAGTTGCTAATCACGTGAGATACAGATTTTGAAATGAACAGATGATGAAGGTAATGAAGGTAATAATGATAATGATTAAGGGATTGTTTGTACAAACGGATTGAAAGAAACTTGTTTGTACGTATGTTATTATATTAGCCTACTTATTTATAATTTGTCACTTACAAAAGAAGCGTCCCAACTTTTGTAACTGAGAATTTATAAATGTTCATAGTTCGCGGAGATTTTTATTTTTATTCAAATGTTAGAATGACCTTAATTCATTTCAATAAGATGATCATAAATCGTCTTACCTAAGCGATATGGTAATGTGTAGAAAATGATATGATCATGAATGGTTAGACAATATTGAGATGTTGATTGTACTGACGCCCATATAATCGAGGATGAAAATTTATGTTGCAAAGGTATGAGGAGAGTATTCAGAGTTTGGACATAATAAAATTGACAAACGATGTCGAGTTTTGATACCACCAGATAACAAGATGTAACGGAATTATCACTTTATTATTTCATGGATAGCTTTACACATGAAACTCTAAAAGAGTTGATACTAATGCTGAGTATCTTGTAGTAGGATAAAAGTAACAAACGACAAGGATTGTAGCTTGATGATTGGGGTTTTCAGATTGGAGAAGATTCTAATGAAACTTGAATATCCTCGAGAGTTGTTTCTAGGGTAGAAATCCTAAAGTGAACAAAAGCAAGCTCATCTCTGAGTATGCTTTCCCGTGGCCTAATTATTTGCTTTTGAGCGCTGATTTACATAATGTTCTTTCTTTCCACAGGCATTACAAATTACAGATACTGTTTGTATATCATTTCTAGTGGTTGGTCTTTTGTTTTTGCAGTACTTGGTCTGGTGACCTATCTTGTTGCAAACCTGACACTTGACACTACAAGGTCCCGTGTGATGTAGTCTACATCTTTTACACAAGGGAAGGTTTCCAGTATA
>BQNB010143665.1:0-16963 GCA_026074375.1 Tanacetum coccineum | reverse complement strand
AAGAAGACTTACAAGTGCCTTAGCTAAACAAAGGCTATATTAAGCTCAAATGAGCATCAACAGCTCTAGCTTATCCTTATGGATAAGCTAGTAAAGTCCTTGGAAGCTCATCCATGGCTAGCTTCCCTTCCATAAGCTTCTAAATCCAATAATCCAAGGTAATTAAGCTGATTTTAAGGTTTAAGTGAATTAAAGACTGAATTAAGCTCAATCACAAGCTTATAGACCTGTGAGAGCTTATAAGAGCTTATTGGTCCGTACACTATCACTAGAACTTATAGAGAGCTTTTGACAAATTTATTAAAGAAAACTCAAATTTCATTAACTAAAAAGGCTTGATTACATTACTTGAAAAGAAAATTACAAAAGTTTAAATGAAAATTACATTGACTTAAAACTTAAAAGCTTAAGCTAAATTTCCTAAAAATCTAAGAGCTAAAAAAACTAGATCTCTTGTGTGTGAGAATGTGAGGCTATTTATAGCCTTATGCTGAAACTTCCAGACCCCTTGGTTGTTATAAGCTCCTCTCAACATTGGCCCTTGATCATTTCTCAATCATTGGATCCATCTTGCACACCGTTGGATTAAATTTTTATCACACGGATTGCCAGCGTGGCAATCCGTGATTGTGACACCTTTGTGCTTCTTCTGAGAGTAAGATGAGTGCAAAATATCCATTCCCTTGTGCTTCCTTACTAGCCTACGTGTCATTCTTCACATGGGTCTTAGCCAATGAGGGCATTAGGTGATGTATAACTCTGCCCATGTGTACTTGATCCCATGAATTGTCCTTTTTGTCCTTCAATTGGGATTTGCCCTATGATTTGACCCTGGGTGAAAAGGTAGAAGACGGTGAATAGTAGTTAACTACTTTTCTCGCTTGTTTTTCACTTAAGGGTAAAAGGGTTGCATTTGATTTGTTGTTGACCCGGGTCTTTGACTTGGGTTTGGGCCGGATGTTGGTTATAAAGAAATGGGCTCGGGCTTGTTTGTTGGATTTGTTATATGAAAAAGTTAACGGGCGTTAACTATAAAGGGTTTTAGCCCATTTAAAGTTAGGGACCATTTTTGTAATTTTGGACTTATTGAGGGACTGATTTGGGAATATTTGGAGTTTTGTCTCTTTGTGGTTTGACTTAAGTTGACCAAAGGTTGACTTGAGTTGACCATTCTTGACTTTGATAGCATTCTCCCGGCTTTTTGTGTGCTCTTCCGTTCCCGTGTTCGTTTTTGCCCGGTTTTAACCGTTTTCTTGTGATTTTTACAATATCCGCACCTACACAATCACAGAGACAAAACAAGCAATATTCAAGCATTTATGCACAGTTTTGGTCTTTTGAGGGTCATTTTTGATATAAAAAGGATATGTGTTTTCACACATATCAAGCATCTGCCACAACATTCGCCTTTCCAGGGTGATAACAAATCTCACAATCGTAATCACTAAGTAATTCCAACCATTAGCGTTGTCTTATGTTCAACTCATTTTGATCAAGGATATGTTGTAAGCTTTTGTGATCAGTAAACATGACACACTGTGTGCCATACATGTAGTGTCTCCAAATCATTAGAGCGAACACTACCGCTCCTAACTCCAAATCGTGAGTCGTATAATTCTTTTCATGAACTTTGTGTTGTCGAGAAGCATAAGCTATCACTTTCTCCTTTTGCATTAACACCGCACCCAATCCTTTATGCGACGTATCGCAGTAAACCACAAAGTTTTCATTTCCTTCGGGTAAGGATAGGATCGGTGCACTACAGAGTTTCTTCGTCAACAGTTGAAACGCCGCCTCTTCTTTTTCTCCCCATTCGAACTTCACATTATTCTGAGCCAACTTGGTCATAGACTTAGCGATTTTTAAGAAACACTTGATAAATCGTTGGTAATATCCGGAAAGATTAAAATAGTACACACATTAAATCTTGCTAGTTTCTTTATAAAAATTATTTCACACAAACATAGAGGTGATATTTTGAAACATGATGTATAAATTTAATGAAATATGCAAGAATAAATGAAGATGAGAAGGTGAAATGCTTACATATGAGTAAAAGTGTGATTAGAACCCTATATCTATGAAATGAATACCAAATCTTGCAAGTAAACCCAAAATAACCAAAACCCCGACTTAGATCTTGAAACAAAACCCTTGATCCTTTAGATCTACCTTAGATCTTAACCCTAACACACTTCTTCTTGTAGAATCTTAAACAAACCCCCTTTGTGGTGTTGGGTAGGTCACGGCTAGGAAAGAAAAGAGAAAGAGAGATGAGAAGATTTTCTTATGTGTTGGGTGAATGAAACCCTAAAGTGATGGAAAGTGGTGTTTAAATAGGAAGTGTTTAAGTTTAGGGTTACTTGGTGTTGACTAGTCAAGACCAATACTAGTTGGTTTATGGGTGTGTGTCGTGAGGTTTTGCTTGTCCTAGTCTAGACCAATAATTGTTGGTTTAAGGGATGTTGTGTCTGGAAAAGGTACACAAGACCAAAAGGAGGGGTGAGGGAAATATGGGGAAAAATGTGGCATTTGTGTGAGAGAGCTATGATTTTGAAAGGAAAAAAGAAGAAAACAAAAAAAAAGAATACGTATCAATGGCTTTGTTTGACTTAGTAAATGGTTTAAGTCAAAATAGACTAGTCAATGAGTAGAAGTATAGTAAATCAAATGGGGAAAATGACCCATGAGAAGGTCATTATCCCACTCTTACACATGCATGTGATGTTGCTAGCATTTCAATTTTTGTCTTTCATTTCCTTTTTGTATGTACCAAAATTTAGAGGCTAGGGGGAGGGGAATGAATTTTTTAAAGTTTGATTTTAAAGAGTACATATGATACTATTGTTAGTGCAAATATTATGATATTTAATCTATACGATCTCTTCATGTTTTGGTGATGACAAACATGTAACTTGTAATACATAACGTAAAGTAAGCAAGTTACTCGTAATCACAAATCATCAATGCATACATACATCAACAACACTCAATGTCTTAAGTCTGCATCAACACCGACATATGTTTGCACCCGACGTAAATCACATAAGATATGTACAAACAAATTAAGCTTGTAGGATGATCAAAGAAAAATATTTTTTCTTAACCATTACATTTCTACAAAAGTATTTTTCACAAAAAATAAATAAGCACAAAATACTTTTTAATAAAAGAAATGTTTTATTTAAATATAAATTTTGAAATCTGGTTTTCCCCCTAAAATAGAAGCTTCTATACCAGATACAACCTTCCCCACAAAAAGACAAAAAAAGGGAGCGGAGTCTAGGCGGCGGCCCCCTTATATATAAGGGACCGCCGGGACCGCCGTTGCCAGACTGTCAGCTTTCAGCTCCTATAAATAGTGAGGTCCAGCTGCCCACTGGGTTGTTTCCCAAATTATAACGAGTTTGAAAAACCCACGAATTTTTCGCTCTAGTGCACCGGTTTCACTCCCCAAGTGCTCGTAGTATACGCCCCGACTTATTCTCCTCTAAATCTTTGATCATTTAACTTGTTTAAATCTTGTTTACATGTGATCCAATCTTCTACTATTTCCTTCTTCCCTCAAGTGCAAGAGAAGAACTTCGGTCATCTTCAAGATCCGAAGTTATGTAGTCTAGTTAGTCCATTTGTAACATTTGTTACAAATAGATCGAGTCCAGCCATCTAATCTTAGTAGTTGGGAGCTCCAAAGGTTTATAGATTTGGATGGGTTTGATTGTGGGGTTGGTTAGTATTTTCAGGCCTTAAAATACATTGTGAAGTGGTAATTAGTTTCTAGCTAAGATTAGACTCTACATTTAGCTTAGTGTCGAAAATAATGTAAGCAACGCGGTTTTAATTGGTGTTTTAGGCCAACTTAAAACCCAAGGATTGTATGTTGGGCCATAAAACCTAACGGGTATTGGTTGTACCTGCAGAAGAACACGACATCTAGCTTATGTCAAAAATAATATAAGCAATTGGTCTAAGGTTTTCTTCGTCGAAAGGGAGCTTGTTGATTAGTGAAGTAACTCTCGAGTTGTGATACTCCGGGGAGTGTGAGTAGGGAGAAGAGGGATCCTTCGTTGACCGAGAACCACATATAAATCACCAAGTTCCGTTTTGCATTTTCTTTACCTTTCTCTTTACTTAGGTCATTACATATAACGCGTTGTACTTTTACATTCAATTGTTCTTATAATTGTGTGAAATTGTTGTGTATGTTGTTTACACATGGTGTTAGCTCTTTGTAGTAAACATTATGATCGTGGAGGATATTATTAGTAGAAGTAGGTGCTAGTTATAGTAAATCCATTATCGACACTAGACAAAGAGCTAACTATTCTTCCCCATGATTGCGTCCAGAACTGATTGGTGATTTGATACAAATAATCTAGTCCGAAAACCTCTTCTAGAGGCGGTCCCTTTAAATAGGGCGGCCCCCTTATGTATTAGGCGGCCCCCATATATTTATGAGACCGCCGCCAAAGAGTAATGTAAAAATTGATACAAAAGATTTAAAGTTTTTAAAAGAAAACGTATCTCATCACCTACCCCCCCCCCCCCCCCTCCCCCCCTCTAAGGTTTCCATAATTGGTATCAGAGTCACGTCGCTTTAATTTTCAAAACAAATAGTTTTTAAAATAGAGTACGATCCATGTATCAAATTACCTCATGAGAAAGGATATAAATTATGAAAAAGAGTTTCGTTGTTTGATTTCGTATTTTCTAGTTTTGTTATTAAATATACTCTCGTTATACTTAGTCTTGAAGGAAAATCTTCTCAAAAGAACTTGAGGAAGATGGCCAACTTATGTTGTCCTAATCGTAGAGTAGAAATGATGTCTAAAACACGAAATTTATGTGCTGGGAGGAGACAACTTTTTAAAAGGTACCGATGTTCTACATTAAGTCACAAAATGATTTAAAAAACAAAAAACTATGTTATTGGGTCTCTGGTGGCGTCCCATAAATGTTAAGGCGGCCCCCAGATATATCCGGGGCCGTCACCTTTATGGGGGCTGCCTGTCTATTTCGTTAGTTTTTGGCAAACTTCGAAAAATCATATAAAATCAACCGTAAGTCCGTTAAAAGTCCGTGCACCCCACAGCCATTTCGAATATAAATTGAGTCTAGTTTCATTAAACTACTACTCCATGTCTTTATTCAAACTTAATCATCCATAAATGCAAAATACTACATAGTTGTCAAAACTATATGTTTCGGTTTGACGTAAAACTTGTAGTTTACCTTTTCTTTCAAGTCGAGTATTTCAAGTCAACTTATCCTTGAAAACATTGATCTTGATTAATTTTTAAAATGGAGAGGAAACTAATTTTGTTTTCAAATAAAATCAAGCTATGTATACATCGTTATATCTAATACACAAAACGACGACGAATATCCTTATGTGTATGCTAGATGATTATGTGTGTTTAACTTTTGTTTCAACTTGGTTAATAGATATTAATAAGTAATCTTTGTTTCCCATTTTATTATTTGTAATTGAGCTAATTATATATCTAAACACATGTGCCATGTATTCGATTGTAAAGTTACTAATTTTTCCGTAATATTCCTAATAGGAATTACGCTAGATTTCTTGCGTAAGTTGTCAAAATATTTTATGCATTGCATATACGCATAGATTACTATATTTACAAGTGTTACATAAACATCTTGTAGATTATTTTGAGTGTAGTAACCCATTTAGAAACGAGAGTTATATAGTTTGTCAAGTGTGTGAAAAAAAAATGTCCTAAGATCTTATGTTAAAATTCATCAATAAAATATTTCCAACACATTAACTCTCTTACAACAAGATGTCTAAATCTTTTCATCGTCTTGCCTTGTTTGACCTTGGGTTGGTTAAACAAAAGAAAATATCATATTAATACATTAGTATTTAAGTAAAGAAATTGTATTTTTTTTTTTGTGAAACTTTGTTGTGCTTGCATGTTTCAAACATACACACATACATAATTATATTCTTTTTATAAACATATAGTATTTTACAAAAGATGTGTGTTGTATTAAAATGGTTAGAAAAATCATTCATACACTAATAAAATGTCAAACTATGCATACTATGCATAACAACAAATAATTTTTTGCACAAGCAAAACATATGACAATCCAGAAGTAAGAAATTAACTTGTCATTATTCATCAACCTCACACTTACAACTAGTCTTAGAATTAATGGAACACACCATGAAAATCTTTATTTGTCTTCTTTTAAAAGAGTGTTCGTAAGGGTCAAGAAAGATTTCAAATATATATCAACTCATTATTCAAACTATGATTGATATTATTATCGAATCTAATTGATAAGTTTTCGAGTATGGACAAGAAATCGGATTCTATTAGTCCTAGCTTTTAAGATTATATCAAAATATAACAAGAGATATTATCTTAAACCTACATACTCAATCACACTCGATTGATATGAAAATAACAACATCCTTTTCCAAGATGATAAGAATATGCATTAGATCATAACTCACACTTGTGTAGATGATGTCATATTGAGTCTACTTATCCCAATATTTGTGTGGGTTCACCATATATTTTTGGCAAATAGGATGCCATAAAATACACAATGAAAGTAGGATGAATACCGACTGGAATATTCCTTCCCATCCCGAAATACTCAAGTAATTTACCTTGCAATGCAATTGGTAAAGTCGTTGTTTCCGAAAAGCCAAACATGAGCAAATGCAAAACTTATGTAACTTTGCTCAAACAATTCAAAAGCACAACTCAAAACTCAAACTATCTTCTTATCAAAACTCTCTCTTACTTTACCAAATAAGCATAATATTTCTTCCTCGCCAAATGAGAACCCTTTAACCATCTAAGGTTAGGATTAGGAAGAATTAAACATATTCCACAAACCACTATCGTGCTTTCTTTCAATAAGTGATCGTAAGGGGATTTTGAATATGACGATGGTTATTATTCAAACGATAATCAATCTCATTACTCAATCCAATTATAAATTTGGAATATGAACATGAAATCGAGATTATGATTTATCTATATCACGGAAATATCAATCAAATGACCATAGATATTTTCCCGTGTCTACATGTTTAACCATCATCGGTTATTACATGAAATCACAAAGTCCATTGCAAGACAACAAGATTAGTCATTGAATTGCAATTCACACTTGCAATGAAGATGTTTCATTGAGTATAAAGTGTTCAAATGTTCTGTTATTAGCTATGGTCAAATTATACATGCTAAACTTAACACACTCTAAGTAGGATTGACGACTTATGAATTTCCATCGGGAAACTTATAAGTACTCCAACTTGATAAGCAAGACTTGGATGTTATTTCTGAAAACTCAAGCCGAGAACCCTTATAACTTATATAAATTTCTTTTAATAACCTAATTTAAACACCATCTCCCAAATAATAGAAAAATGATCCTTGCCCAAATATGGCACCTCCACAGATCGATGGATCCTTCGTCCTAAATTCATCTTCGGTTTAGGTAGATCCGCCCTATGGCATTAGATTTAAACATCTTCCTCTTGTCAATCTCTTGCTTAAAAGTCTAACATAGATGTAACTAAACTTTAGTTAATCATCATTATCATCATTATTTCTACAAAGAAACAAACACAAGATCTATTGAGGTAAATAACCTTAATTGGATTTCTTTCATAAAAGACATGCAAAGGTGCATTCTTTGAACACTCTCAATATAGAGCATACCATTGTTACTTTTAAAAGCATATTTCCTTAGTCCTAGATAACTCTCAATTCTTTCTTATATGCTACAACAACTTGCTTGCTCTCTCACTCACTACTGATTTTAACCTATATTGAAACTAGTTCAAAAACATTCATCAACTGCATTTGACTTTTGAAAGTCAAAGACATCTAATCCAAACACTCCTTTACCCATTTTCATTTTAAATTAAACTTTTAAAACTGAGATTTAGCTTACAAAACTTGAATACCAGATAATGCACACCTTATAACAAACTTAACAATCAACCTTCAATAAGCCAATAAGCCAGAGACATTAAGCTAATGGTTGTGCTAATAATTTTTTTGGTTTTTATTGATTTATGAGACAAAAATGAAAAACTAAGATCTAAACTACTTTAGCTAAAAACAGATAGTTAAACATGAACAATAAGCATAATAAGATAGATAAAAGCACAATTAAGCAAATAATAAGCTGAAAATAAGCAAATGCAAGATTAGAGCTAAATTACTTGAAATTAAAAGAGCTTACAAAAGCCTTAGCTAAATAAAGGCAATTAAGGCTCAATGAGCTGTCTACAAGCTCCAGCTTATCCAAGGATAAGCTAGTAGGGGTCTGATTGATTCTAAATTATATATATAATATATAATAAAATATATATAATAATTATAATCTAAAAATAATCAATGAAACCGAGAAGTAGTATAGAATGTTCCCGGGTCGTTTATCCCTAGCGAGGCTGTGCTTGAGAATTGATACAGTCGAAAGATTGGAGTTTGGACGAGATTAATGATTTGAGAGTGTAAAAAGCTAAATTAATCAATAACAAGCAAAAACGATTGGGAAAAACCTAAAAATTATGAAATTAAGCTTAAAAACAAGAGCATGAATCCCGAACAAGAGATCAAAAACATAAAATCTTAAAAATTAACCCTACGAAGAAATTTTTACATCAAATCTACTCTAGGGGACTAAAAATGAAGAATGAAAAAGATTAGACCGAAAACGGAGTTAATTTGAGTTCAAACGAGTCAAAACAAAAACCGAGGCCGAGACCCGTTCTTTAAAAATCAAAAGTTTGCAAAATTAACCCTACGAAAGTTTTTCTATTTTTCCTACATAAAATATGACTAAAGAAAATTTCCTAAAAAATACAAATCTAACGCCCTCAATAGGTTTTGATAACTTACATATTTCACATACCAAATATTTCAAGTTATATTCTAACTTGCGATCAGCAAACTTAAAGGTTCATTCCTAAAATCCCTATTCAAGCCCTTTACAACATAAGTAAAAACCTCTTCCTTTTTTACTTCGATGAAAACATCCCTTTCTTTTCCGATGAAAAGCATTCTTTCTCTTTGACGAAACATTCTTTCTCTTCGACTAAAACATTCTATCTCTTCGACGAAACATCTATTTCTTCGACAAAAACATCTCTCTTTTGACTAAAACATACTTTCTCTTCTACAAAACATTATTTCCTCTTCAAACGAAACATTATTTCTCTTCGACGAAAACACTCTTTATCTTTCGATCACACCTCTTCCTTCTCACTCAACCACGCCTCTACAACCATAGAGATGGCTAATCTCTTTCCTCTACTTTTCTGCTCCGGAAACGACCATTAAAGATAACCTTAAACCGTCGGTTAATGAGATATGTTTTATAAACATTCCACATACTCGATAAGACCACCATCCACTTGACATGTCAAGGAAGCTCGTCGCCTTCATCCGTATGTTTTTGTCTTTAATTATTATTATTATAATTTGCGTACGAAACAACACCCGATGAAGAACGCACCATTTGCTTCGGGACAATTTCCAAAAGGAAATATCTCCATTGAAAGGTTGCGTCTGAAGATAACATCGCCGACATTCTTTCTTTACCCCTCAAGCGTGAATCGCTAAATTATCTTCGTCAATGTTTAGGAATGATGGACACATTCCATAAATTGTTCTCTTCTTTTCTTCTAGTTTCGATTCTAGTTCGTGTTCCATTCCGTGTCGTGACAACTTAACTACTTCATCCGAAGTACTTTAAGTATTTTTAATTAGCAAAATGCAAATTAAAATGTCATTCTTTTCAAAAAAATCATCAATTTTCCCAAACATCACACCTGTTGGCGGACCGGCGGCCCCCGGATCTATTCTAGCAGCCCCTAGATATATCTGGGACCGCCGATAGTAGCTTGTAATACCATTCATTTTTTTATTCCATAACCTAACACTTCCTCTCTTTTGCTATGAGTTGACGTCTACTCCACACCCAAACCTATACCCAATATCTCTATAGATCAATGGGCCATCTTCATATCTCAACACTCATAAGCATCGTTGCTTATGTTTTCAAGAGTCAAGTGAATTTTATAATAAAATGCGTCTCATTATCAAACACATTCTACAGATTTGATAAGACTTTTACATCATCATTCTTCATAATAAAACCCCTCATATATAAACCTTGGTCCTCACATCTCGCATACGTCTTGTCTCAAATTCATAGACAATTCTTCTCACTCCTAAATGTTTCTTCTCTCTTCTAGTAGTCATTTCACTTTTGATAGTCTTTCTACTTCTAAAAGTTTCTTCTCACTTCTGAACGTTTTTTTTCACTTCTAATGAGTCTCCTCATCTCTAACGTTTCTTCTCACTTCTATACGTTTCTTCTCCCTTCTAATAGTCTTGTTACTATTATAATTCATCCTATATCCCTTGACAACTTAATTATTTCATCCGAAATATTTAAGTAATTTGCAAAATACAAATGTCACTCCTTCACAAAACTTTCCACTTTCTAGAAAGTGAAGAACATAAAGAAGATGTTAAATCTTCAAGTGTTATTGAGTCACCACATTATTGAGTCTCTCATTATTATTCCACCATGAAAGAACTACCACCTCATTTCACATCCCACTTTGTTCCTCAACATTGTCAACCAACAAAACACCAAACAAACCTTTAAATTCCCAATCATCCACCTTTGTCTCGATAGGATCATATGCACATCAATTGTTAGTGCAAATGATATATCAATCTTTTCTATCAACCTCTCGTCAACACGTTCCTTCTTTAGTATCGCTCATCCTTTCCTACTTTTCGGCTCTATGGAATCATTTTCATTCACATCCAAGAGCACATCAATATATATATATATATATATATATATATATATATATATATATATATATATATATATATATATATATTGACATATTTTGCCAAGATATTAAGTGTCATTCGTCTACTTTTAAAAGGTCATTCTCATAATATTTTTGTGTCAATCAATAAACGAATCCCATTCTCGTTTATTAAAAGTCGGTCTAATCTTTCTCCGTAAACATACGTCTCGATTCTTTTTATTTCATCATTTAGGCTGCTTTTAAAATAATGTCTGCTTGTGTCTAGTTTCCACTTCTCTTTCAACGTGTCTACTTTATAATAATTAAAAACCTAGAATGCACGTCTACTTCCCATGCTAAAGTTTTGTATATGTATATGAGGCACATTTGTCTACAAAACTTTGTTTTTTAGTACAACAATATCTTAATTCCTTGGTTCCCTAAACAAGGGGGAGCATACACCAAGGGGAGCACTTGCAAGCGCTCTACTCATTTAAATTGCATCGAACTTCTTAAGCAATCGATGGTGATTTATTTGATCCATGGATCCGTTAGAGTCAATATACAAGGAATGATATTATGGTGGAGACGCAATGAGTAAGGGGGGAGCTAGGAGATATGTAGTTTAAATAAGTCATGGTTTGTTAAAAAACCAGTGGGGGAATGATAGAAGACTTCACGGGGATGATGCAAGCTCACCTTTATAGATAGCATCGGGGTTGTCAAATACAATGAAGGGCTCATTCGTACTCCAAATACTTCATCTTTTCCACTTTAAAATCACCCTCAACCTTAAGGTACTCTTCTCATACCTTAAACTTATATACTTGAAGTACCTACCTTCTTTTGAAGCCTTCTTCTCATTTCTCATGACCTCGTCTAAACTATCCAAGGAACACACAATCACCTTCACCTTTATTTCTCACATCTTCTTCTCATACCTCAAACCTATATACTCATAGCACCTCTCCTCTTCTCATTCCTCAAACCTATATACTAATAGCACCTCTCCTCTACTCATAGCACCTCTCCTTTATACTCATATCTGGGGCCACCGGGACCGCCATTGCCAGACTATCAGCTTTCAGCTCCTATAAATAGTGGGTCATCTCCAACTGATTTCATAACCCTTTTACATGATTTTCTTTTAGTTATTTCTCTCTCTAGATCTTACTAAATCTCTCTAAATCTTTGATCATTCAACTTGGTTAATCTTGTTTAAATGTGATCAAATCTTCTATCCTTTCCTCCTTTCCTCAAGTGCAAGAGAAGAACTTCGGTCATCCTCGTCCATTTGTAACATTTGTTACATATAGATCGAGTCCATGTCTTCCAATCTTTAGTAGTGTGTAGATCCAAATGATGTATATATTTAGATGGGTTGATTGTGGGTTGGTTAGTATTTTAGGCCTTAAAATACATTGGTGATGTGGTAGATTGGTTCTAGCTAAGATTAGGACTCGACATCTAGCTTAGTGTCGAAAAATAATGTAAGCGACGCGGTTTATGTGTTTAGGCCATAAAACACAAGGTTTGTTATGTTGGGCCATAAAACATAACGGGTTTGGTTGTACCCGAAGAAGAACTCGACATCTAGCTTAGTGTCAGAAAATAATGTAAGCATTGGTATAATGTTTTCTTCTCGAGGAGTGGAGTAGGGCGAAGAGGAGCTTCGTGACCGAACCACTATAAATCATCGTGTCGGTTTGCATTTTCTTTTACCTTTCTCTTTACTTATGTCTTTACATTTATCGCTTTACTTTTACACTTGCATTGTGCTTATGATTGTGTGCATTGTTGTGTATATTGTGTTAGTCATGGTTTTGTAGCTCTTTGTTGTAAACATTATGAGTGTGGATATATTGGTAGAATATGCGCTTGTTATTTTAAATCCATTATCGACACTTCTCATATTACGTTAAACTTGATTGGTGATTTGATACAAATGATCAAGTCCGAAAACCTCTTCTGGAGGCGGTCCCTTTAAATAGGGCGCCTCGGGACCGCCAATAGTGAGTCGTGTAAAAATTGATATAAAAGATTTAAAGTTTTAAAAAGGAAACGTATTCACCCTCCCTCTACGGTTTCTACAAGTATTATGAGGTAACATGCAAAGGTGGTGAATTTATGAGGTTACATGCATGCATGAAACGCTTAAAATGGAAAACGTACGCGTTTCACGTAAAAATCGTAAACGTAAATGTACATGAGCTATGTAACATTTTTATAATGTCCATAAGACTATGCTTAGTCCAAAGTCGGTGTGCGTCCGAAGACGTTTTTTAGTATACGAGGTATAACTTCTCTGTTTTAGGTGAAACTGACTACATAAATTATGTAAAGTAAAAATAGTGCATGTTAATAGTAAAATATTAACCTGTAAAATTGCCGGTTGTCACAATAAAGTTGGTGAGATTGTAGGTTTAAGTATTAGACATATTTGTTGCGCATATAATACAAGTAGGACAATAATGAGCAAGATGTGCAATTACAACCACTTAACGAAACCACAATTGCAACAACTGAACCTAATGACTACATCACACACAAATAGACCGGAGTATATTCACCCTTGGTAAGAACCACATAGAGGCACAAGAGTGGGGGTGTCAACCCAAGTGGTATTATCAAATACATCCTTCGGCTCTAAACCGGAGTTAAACAGTTGTGCATAAAACACACAGTAGCAAATGCCGTGTTTTCTCGTGCTACTTCTAACGCTACTTTTATACTTTGGAATTTTCATGACGTTCTTACTGACACTTATTTTCTACTCTGTTATAGCTCAGGCTCAGTTTTCTTCAAGTTTACTACTTCAATGGAACTCTCAATGATCACACAGCTAACTCCAGGCTCATACAACAAAACAGGTTATCGATCCATGTATAACAATAAACATATATTCGCAGCGGAATGACATACAGGCCAACATGAGTCTTAAAGACCTCGATTACTTCAACCCAAAGTTGCAAATTGGGATGGCTTACAAGATTTCCAACTTCATCTGCGAAGCCACAGCCCCTATCAGCAAACTCTAGAAAATAAAACAAGTCTAGCATTTTGGTAAATACACAACCTTCGACAACATACTAGCCACCACCTTTCCACACCACTATTTTCAGTTCACTTCCTACAATTAGCTAGAGTTGAAAATACTGAAGCCTGACAAAAACTCGAAGATGCAGTACCCAATACTCATAGGTAACGTCCTTCTACATGTGTATGTACCACTTGATAGATAGAGTCTGTTACATCTTTTTAAATTTATAATTTCTTTTCATCTATTATAAAGTAACTCTTTTTATTCGGTATAAACTGTTAGTTAAAGCTCAGAATAATCATAAAAAATAGTTTGTTAAACAAAAATCAAGACATCAAAATAACAATATATGGAAACATTCGTTAGAAAATATCTTATTTTATTATACAAGACACTTGACAGGTACATAGAACACACCTTACATTGACCATCCTAGAGCTCTTCTAAACAAATAGCTTACATCAACATTAAGCACAGACTGAACTTAAGTGCACACACGACAACACATTTATTGAAAACATACTAGAGACCTCAGAACCTAAGCACACACACATGACAATACGCTTATTCATAACAGACTAGACACCTCAGACTAACCAACCCTCTATCCCCTCAGCTTCACAATGAAAGTGTTTTTCTCATGCAATTTATTCTGAACCTCTCTAGCCATTAACAACAAACGAGAAGCCTTTTTCATATCATCGACTTACACGCGCCTCATTATTTCAATACTGTCAACAACTTCATCAGAGCTCTCTGACATCTGAAGCTCATTGATATATCCATCCCTCATCCTTACAGCCTCTCAGTTCACCAGACAACCTATAATGCTCATGCATTTTCTCTTAATCTTCAACAACTTCTCTTAGAAATAACACTAACAACTGATCCCTAATGTCATGCGAATCAGCAGCACGAGATAGCTGTTGAAGCAATGGTGTCTATGTGCTAGCCATTTTTCTAAATAAACAGAACTTAGAGAGAAAGAGATGATGTGGCACAGAATGAACATTGCATCCAGTTATATAGGGGATTCAAATAAATCTTGAGCCTGAAAAGCTATAAGCAATATGATTTAATAGCTACAAGTGTCATCCTACCCCGCCATGCAAAAGAAACCACTTATGTAAAACAAAGTGCACTTCATGTTACTTCGCTAGATTTTCTGTCAGAAAAAAAATAAAACAAATGCAACATGTGAAAAAAAATGTTAACAACCTTTATTAAAAAAAGAAAGGTATGCTACTTCATGTATTTGTATCGTTTAATATAACCACACATCTAATCTCGGTTTTTTTGCATATTACATAGGATGCATACGATCAGTCAGCGGTATCAGCCATTTTGGAGACACCAACTGAAAGCAGAGCATACAAAGAAAAATCGAGATAAAAAATCTCAAGTCAGTAGTCCTTTATAAAAATCAGTTCAAAACAAATAAACTAAAAAAGTTTTTTCCTAATAAAGTTATATTATTTTACAGTGGAGATATTATCGAATTCACCCTATGGGATGAGATGGCCGAACATTTTGAATAAGCCGACCTTGAGAAGATGGGGCAGCCAGTCATCATAGCAGTTAGCTCATGCCGCGTTTCTAAATACAGAGGTGATAAAAAGATAACGACAACACTCTTGATTCAGATTACCAGTTAGCCGCAACCCCAGCAACATACTACTACTTAAACCCCCCGAAATACCGAGGTGTAAGATTACTGTGCACTAGTAAGCAATCTGAAACTTCACTTCCGTACTAACACGACTTTAAACTAAAAGATACAAATAGTTCTAACAATAGCTATCGTGCAGAGGTACTCAAAAAGACAGAGACAGAACCCCCCTGGTATAATCTGCAAATTACCATATGAAGACATTAAGCAAGAGAAGTTGAGAAATAGATTTCCATTAAAAACATTAATGGAACATAATCCACAAAGCTACAAGGTAAAGTCTTGAACATATACCCTTCACCTTAAATCCACTGATTAAATCATCCTAACCTACACAAACAGGGACTGGTATTACGAGTCATGTCACCAATGCAGCAAGGTGGCGATAACTCAAGCAGACAACTACATTTGCTTAGACCACAACCCACAGCCAAGCCCTTATTTCAGGTATCTTCTACCACCACCCTTTGTCAACACAGATAAGGAACTTAGAAAATGTAACACCATATATGTTCACTGAACACAGGTACAAATTCAAAGGGTACATCGCAGATACCTCAGCAACGGCCCCTCTCACTTTCTTCACTCCAGCAGCTGACAAGATCACGGGACACCCATGAAAAGAGCTGGCGGAAAAATTACAAGCATGTCGATCCAAAGAAGAAGCCGCCAGAAGTCTTGGCAATCTAAGGGAAAACCAATATCTTTCAATTTCATTTCAATACCCTAGCAAACATCACAGATTTCACTCTGGATGATGTTTTTGTTTTTGATCTATTAACACAGCAGATCATAGCACATAGTTAGCAGGCCAGAACAAAGAGACAAAGGTAACACGAAGTTTCTTAGCAGATTTGTTTCTTAAAAAACATACAGCTATGACAGTATTAAACTACGACCTCATCCTCTTAAAAAACAGGGACACCACTGCCAACTGCACTACCTGTGAGAGAGCAAGAACAAGCCGATAAAGGAAAAGAAAAATACACTGTCAAACAAGGAGACAAAGGTAATATCGAATGCTTACACCTCTTTTTATCTTTTTTTTTCAAAAAACATATAGCTCCAACACTAACAAACTGTGTCGTCCTCTTCTTTAAAAACAGGGACACCACCACCGAGCCATACTGCAACTGCACGACCAGCGAAGAACCAAGAAGAAGCCAAAAAAACAAAAGAAAATTCCACAAAGAGGCCCCTCTTCCAGAAACCATCCACCGACCTAAAGAAATAAAAGGGAGACTGAAAGCTCCATAATCGAGTCGGCAATCATAATGTAAGTCCTAGACCTAAAAAAGGGTTTCTCCATTGCTTTTTTATTAACGTTGTGACTGCTTGCACCAAACGATAGCTTAGTGTCTCTGCTTGAGTTTGTATGGTGTTTTAAAACAACAAGTTAATATCACTTATTAGTATAATTACA
>BQNB010143664.1:0-16963 GCA_026074375.1 Tanacetum coccineum | reverse complement strand
TGTTTTAAGTTTGCTTGTGTTTATTATCACTCAATAGGAGTGTTTAAAGTGTAGGTGCGGTTTGCTTGCACAAGCCCTTGCTTGTTTACCAATTGCATCAGCAACACCTTCAAGTGAAGGTACTGCTGATTTTTGAGCTTCAATTTAGCCTGCCTCTTTGGGAATTAGAAGCTGAGTTTTAGGAACAATATAGTCTTCTAGTAGTTTTAGTTAGGGAATTGCTTATTTTCCATTTCGGCTTAAATTTGTTAGCTTAATTTAGCTTATAAAAGTTACTTAATTAGTCAAAAAAAAAAACCAAAAACAGTAGGTTAGTTAAGTAGTTTTCTAAATTGAGAATCCTAGCTTAAGGTAGTTGATTTTATTACTTAAATAGATAGTTAATAAGTAGTTTAATAAGTCCTCAAAAGCTTAAAATCTAGTTTTGCTTTTTGTGCCTTTTAGCTTAAATGAATTTTGTGCTTATCTCTTTGATTTCTGAGTTTGCTACTTAGCTCTTCAATTTCAGCTATCAATAAGTGTTTTAAACTCTATTTTCTTTTCTCATTTAGTTTAAGCAATTCATAAGCTGTCTAGAACACCTTTCCTTTTTCATTTTGAGCTTAAAATGAGCTTTTTACAAGCTTTTTAGTAAAACCAAAGGCAAACACCTCCTTTCTGAGGTCAGCTTATTGATAAGCTCTTATAGAGCTTATTAGTGGTTTTAAGCTCATATAGCTTTTGTTAAAGTTGTTCTTGCCATCTTATTCTCCAACTTTGCTCTTTTAAGATTTTCCTAAAAAGCACTTTTTATTTCATCTTATTTTTAAGCCTAAGAAAGGACTTAGCTTGTAAACGGGCTAAGCCTCAGGGTAGGTTTTGTAATTTTCTCATTTGTAGGTTAACTCAGTTAGTCCCCGTTTGTCCCTTTGTTTTCACTGTTAGTCCTTTAAGGCTTTTCATAGTTAGTCCTCAGTTAGTTATAGTTAGTTAGTTTTTAATTTTAATTGATAAATTAAGTATTAAGATTTTAATTGAGTTTAATTAAAACGTATAAAAATTAGGGCTTTATTATTTATAAATTTTTGCATTTTTCTTTTAATTAGTAAATATTTATTAAAATTTTTAGGAATTTATTTTTAAAGTTTTATTACTTTTAAGAAGTTTAATAATTAATTAGTTTAAATTTTAGAAAAATTATATCTTTTAATCTAAAAAGCCAAAAATAGTGATTCCTTTTTCTAAAATTTTCTTTTTACTTATTTTACTTAGAAAAAATATAATTTCAATTATTTTCTATTTTTTTATTTTTAGGATTTAATTAGAATTAAATAGTTTTTTAATTGATAAAAAATTCAAAAATAATCTAAAAAAATATTTTTATTTTCTTTTATCCTAATTTAGGTGTAGAAAATTAGTTTGCAATCTTAGGGTTTAATTCTAGTCTATTTGCTTAATCATCGTGTTTTATTTGTTTCCCGTATTTGTTTAATTGTTTAATTGCCTTTAATTGTTCAATTTTAATTGTTGTTTTGTATTTAGTAGTAATAGATCATCAAATCATCTATTTTCTTATTCAAATCATAATCCAAGCTTAAACAAGGTTTCAATTTCACTTGTCGTTGGGGAAACGACCCGGGTGATCATATTTATCCGGTTAAATATACGTATTATATATTATATTATATATATTTTTGAGAGTGAATTTTCCTTAGGGAATTTTCTTAATTGCTCTTTTGAATATTATATTTTATATTGTATTTTATAGTGTATACAAAACTCCTTATCAAGTTTTTGGCGCCGTTGCCGGGGACTAGTGTTTAAGATTCCTTCGTTTTTAGTTACTTGGTTTGAAGATCCTTTCACCCTCAAAAGTTTCATTCTTGTTTTATAATCCAAAAATCCAAAAAAATCATAAAATATAAAAAAAGTAAAAAATATTTTCCTTTTCTTTTTAGTATAAGTAAAAGATAAAAAAAAAAATTTAAAAATCTTCCTTTTTAATTAAGAAATAAAAGTCACCAATTGGTAAAAATACCAAAATATAATACTCTCAACGGAGGTATTATCATAATCAATTCCGGTGAACTTGTTGGTTCCCAAATCGAACTAAAGATTTAACACTTGCCATTTGTGTCTCTACGAAGTACGGCTCACCTTGAAAAGCAATTTTTGAGAGCTACCGTGAAGTAGTTGATTATTTGGTTTAAGTCTCTTCCGTGTAACCGTTAAAATTCATTGTCTTTTAAAAAAAAATAAAATAATAATAATAATTATTAGTGTAAAATTTTGCTTTTTGATTTTTAGTTTTTCTTTTTATGCGCACTCGTTCACAATCTCGAAGACATCGTCAACAACAAACTTCTCCGGTTGATTGAAAATTTTGATTTAGAAGAACCAATTGTCGATCAAAACATTGTTGCAATGGCCGATAATCGAACGATGGCCCAAATGTTACAAGCTCCCATCGAGGGATACGAAGATGCAATTGTTGTTCCACCGATTAATGCAAACAATTTCGAGCTTAAACAACCTTTGATTAATCTTGTGCAAAGTAATAAGTTCACGGGTAGACAAGACCCTCATAATCACCTTTGATTTTTCAACAAAGTCACTTCAACGTTTAGACATCCTAAAGTTTCGAACACTTCGATACGTGTTCTGTCCCTTTTTCACTATCTTTGCGACTCACGGATCCAGGTAAGGTGGATCCGTGCCCCTTAATGGTGGATTCGTCCGTCACTTTTTCAGCGGACGATCCAATGAAACTCATGGTTTTAGTTCCGATTGTTGACGCTTTATCACTATCAAATCCTAGACCTATTTTGCAGCTAGGTGACTTTAGATTGTTTAACTTTTCGCTTAGTGAATTAGCACTTTTATCAAATTTAACAAATTTAACTTGAGTTTCTTTAAGTTTGGCGTTTTCCAATTTAAGTTCATCACACGACTTACACACAATTTCAATTTCTTTACTTCTCTCAAGTTTCTTAATTTTCTCGTTCAATTCTAAAATTTCTTTTTCTAAAAGATCTCTTTTAGTTTTTAAAATTTTATTCTTGTTAATGATTTTTAAGCTAATTTCACATAAGCTATCGTATTAAATTTGCATATTATCGTTATCAAGAGAAGATGCATTATCACTATAGCAAGAAGAGTTAAGAGTTACCTCATTTGACGATTGAGCCATGAGACAAGTTTTGTCGTTGGTTTTGTCTGCGGCGTCATTCTCGCTATCGCTCCAAGATCCTCCAATGAAAGCCTTTTGATCTTTGTTGCGAGATGTTTTTGGACAATCGCCAATGAGATGACTTGGATCACCGCATCTAAAACATTTTCGGTCACTCTTTCCTTTCTTCTCTTGGTTGCCTTCCTTTCTTCTCTTGGTTGCCTTCCTTTCTTCTCTTGGAAAATCTCTTTGTCGGAATGAATTCCTTTCTTCTCTTGGTTGCCGAATAAATTTACCCTTTCTTCTAAAGAACTTTTTAAAGTTCCTTACGGCCATAGAATATTCTTCGTCATCGCTTCCAATTTTAACCAAAACCGTCAAAACAACCAAAATCAAGTTTACCAAGCCCCACCATACCAACCACCAACAAATCAACCTTTGGTTAATCAAGCTTTACCTCCCGTTTCACAAAATCCCGGAGTATCTAAAACGGATTTTGAAAGTTATGCTAAAAGCAAAACGATGGCTAACACATGAAGACTTGACAATGAAGTTGGATAATTTTCAAAGAAACCAAAATGATTTTCAAAGAGTTTACAATGATTCTCAAAAGAAGCAAGATGATTTTCAGAAAATGATGTTAAGTTTCATGCAAAGTTATCATAGCAATCAACCTTCAAGTTCAAGTTCGTTACCAAGCAATACCATTCCAAACCCTAGGAACGAAGCCAAGGCAATTACGACTCGTAGTGGTGTTTCATACGATGGACCTCCGATTCCACCGCCGGTGGTGGAAAAGGAAAGTGAGGCGACAAAGGATACGGAGCTACCGAGCACCGAAGACATCCAACCTCCTCCATTCGTCCAAGAACAAACCAAAAACAAAGAACCAATTGAAGAGCCTTCTTTCGTTGCTAACAACAGCCAAAACGTATTTACACGTAAGCCCATCAGACTCAACAAACAAAAGATTCGTGAAAAGGATGATATCCTAGCTTCAAAGTTTATGGAAATCTTTCATCTTCCGTAATCTTCACTTTGATCTAAGTTTCGCAGATGCTCTCATTCCTAATGCCAAAGTTTGCTTCGATGTCAAAAGATGCTTAATAACAAAGACAAGTAATTAAGTTAACCAAAACACCTTATGAATGAAAATTAGTGCGGTTGTCTAAAAAAGCTTGCCAGAAAAGCTAGGTGAAAACCCCGGTCGATTTCTCGATTCCAAGTGATTCTTTCAGAGTTGATAGTTTACTTAGCCCTTGCCGATTTATCGCTAGTATCAATCTCATGCCTTTATCCATTTGGAAAAAGCTTCAACTCTCAGGACTAACTGAAATAAAAATGGTGTTAGAATTAGCCGACCGTCAGACAATTCTAAACCGAACAACCGGTGTATGCCCGAGAATGTTTTTAATCAGGTATGAAATTTGTAACTTTCCGACCAATTTTGTTGTTCTTGATTTCATAGCCGATCCTCGAGTACCGTTGATACTCGGGAGACCTTTTCTTAGGACAGCTCATGCTTTAATCGACGTTTATGAAGGAGAGATAATTCTTAGGAATGATGATCAATCTTTGACCCTTAAATGTGGTGATACTCCTTCTAGTTGTCGTACAAACAATATTTGAATCTTTGAAGAAATCGATCTCATTTGAGGTCCACTGTGAAGAGTACTCACAAGAAGTCTTAGATTTTTCCAACTCAGTTGCTTACAACAATCCGTCTCCCGGATACGATCTGATTGTTTCAAATTCCTCTCCCGACACCTCACAACCTTTTGAGGAAAGTGATTTCTATCTCTTTGAAAAGCCGATGTTTTCATAAGCTAACGATGACGAGCAAAATTTCAACAGAAATTAAATCTCTTACTACGATCCCGAGGGTGACATTCTCATTCTCGAAGCACTTCTCAACAGTGATCCATTACCTTCTCATCCAAACCAAGATGATTATTTACCAGAAATTCAAAGAGATCTCAAAGTTGTTGAACCAAAGAAATCTTCAATCGAATATGCTGCTTCTTATGAACCAAAAGATGAAATTCCCGAAGTCGAACTTAAAGAGTTACCTCCAAAATCTCTCGACCCATGACCCATCTCTTAGAGAAGAACACTCCTTTCATTTTTTCAGAAGATTGCATTCTTGCCTTTCAAACATTGAAAAAGAAGTTAACCGAAGCTCCAATTCTCATTGCTCCGAATTGGGACCAACCTTTTGAAATCATGTGCGATGCAAGTGATTATGCAATTGGTACGGTCCTAGGGCAAAGGATTGAGAAGCATTTCCGACCAATTCATTATGCAAGCAAGACCATGACAGAAGCAGAATCAAACTACACAACAACCGAAAAGAGTGCTTGCAGATGTTTACTGCATTCCGAGAAGTTGTCGATCATATCTAATCATGAACAAAAGTGTTGTTTACACGGACCACTCCGCATTGAAATACCTCTTCAACAAGAAAGATGCCAAAGCAAGATTGCTTAGATGGGTCTTACTTCTTCAAGAATTTGATTTTAAAGTAATCGATACCAAGGGAGCTGAAAACTATGCAGCCGATCACCTTTCTCGTCTTGAAAACCCGTATGAAAATGTTTTTGATCCTAAAGAGATTAATGAAACCTTTCCTCTTGAAACATTGAACATGGTGAATTCTCATGATAATCAAAATATCCTGTGGTTTGCCGATATAGCAAATTACCACGCGGGGAATTTTCTTATCAAAGGAATTTAAACCCAACAAAAGAGGAAGTTTTTCAAGGATATAAAGCATTACTTTTGGGATGATCCCTATCTCTTTCGAACATGGTGTAGATCAAATCATCCGTAGATGTTTATTTGGCCAAGAAGCTCTTGAAATTATCAAAGCTTCCATGAAGGATCCACTGGGGCCATCACTAAGCCAACATCAAGCTTCGAAGTATTTGACGCCGGTTTTTTTTGCCTACAATTTATAAAGATGGCCTTACGAATTGATCAAAAATCTTGTGATGCATGTCAAAGACAAGGCAAAATCTCTCATCGTGATGAATGCTTCAAAATCAATCCAAATTTTGTGAATTTTTCGATGTTTGGGGTATTGATTTTAATGGACCATTCCGTCAATCTACAGGTTAACCAAATATATTCTTACTAGCCGTCGATAATCTTTTCTAAATGGGCTTTGAAACCGAAAGCGCTCCCACACCAACGATGCAAGGGTAGTTGGATAAGTTCTAAAATCCCTTTTCTTTCCGATTCGGGTGCCCGAGAGCAATCATAAAGCGATCGTGGGAACCCATTTTGAAACAATAAATTTGATAAGTTATGTCTAAATATGGTTGTCACCCTATCTCTTTCCGACTCCTTACCTACCCCCTCAAACGAGTGGTCAAGTGGAATCACTAAACGATGTCACAAAAGAAAATTTTAAAAGACGGTTGGAGAAAAGCCGTGCTTCATGTCAGACAATTTAGATATGGCATAATGGGCCTTTTGAACCGCTTACAAGACTCCAATTGGATGCACTCCGTACAAGTTAGTCTATGGAAAAGTGTGTCACTTACCAATTGAGCTAGAACACAAGGCATATTGGGCTCTTAAGCATGCCAACTTCGATCTCAAGACTGCGGGCGATCATCGAAAGCTTCAGCTCAATGAACTTAGTGAGCTTCGTGATCAAGCTTATTGATTCTAATCTACAAGAGAAAGACAAAGAAACTACACGATTCCACGCATAAAGAACCGAATTCATCATGTTGGTGATCAGTCTCGCTTCTCAACCCCCGATTAAAGATTTTCCACGAAAAAGCTTAAAGTCCCTATGGTCCGAGACCTTTCACAATCACCGAAGTTTATCCTTATGGCACTAGTGCGAAAGCTGTCTCATGCCGATGGTCTTAGTTTAAAGTTAATTGCCAACCGTCTTGAAGCATTATTATTAAGGATGATACACCACCATTTGATATCTCGGATCTCCAGACTTTCCCCATAAGACAACTAAATTCAGGATTGAAGTCGAGCTTTCGACACACAGTGCGGTGACCAAAAACAAGCTGCTTCGTGGGAGTTCACACCCTAATGCCTTATCCATTCAATTTTCTTTTTATTTTCTATCTAAAGTGTTGCGTTTGGCATGCTTGTAAACTCTCTTCTTGATTTCTCAATGATGGTTGTTTGTTGTTGGATTTTTGCCGATTACCCTACAATTTTCAAAAGACTCTCGTGCCGGTGTTGTTTCCCTTCTATCTATCTCATTTTCTCATCTTTGTTTGAATTATTTGGGAGATCCATATCTTCTCATCTTATCGATTCACGTTTATCTTTGCATAATTCATAAACGGCTTAGATTTTCATAGAACCCGACTTTAATCATTGAGGACAATGTTTCGTTTTAGTTTGGGGAAGGGAATCTATCGATTTGATGTTGCTTGCTTATTGTTTTGTTCTCACGTACATATTTTTCCAAAAAAAAATAGCAAAAATTTGGCCTAGTTTTCAACTTTATTTATTTTCTCAACCTCCATTTTTGGCATTTTCATTTCTGTTTTGGTGGGCTTCTTAGTGTTGTCGGGTGTCACCTTCGTCCTATTACTCCCTCCTTATTCTCCTTTTGTCAGGGAGATAGAGTTTAAGTTCTTTGTGACAGGGAATTTGGCTTCTTCTCTAATTAATATTTTCTCAGGGGTTGTGCTAGTCGTGAGTTCCTTGAGAAGCCCAAACATTTCAGTCATCCTACCATTGATCTTATCGCGTTGCTTAAAAATAGTGTTCTCAAATATTTCCATCCTTTCGGTGTGCGCTGCCATGTAATCCCGTACTCCAGCTTCAAAAGTGGTATTTAATGCTTGTGGTTGAGGGCTTGGACCTATACGTTCACGAAAAGCAAAAGTGCTCAATTTTGGTGGTTCATTTTGATTTTGTGGACGGGAGTTCGGATAGACTGCATTTACATAAGCTTAGGGGTGTGCTGAGCTCGGTGCAGGCGTTGGTCGTGACCTTTTTAATAGTAATTAATATGGTTCTTCGAGCTTGAGAAGTCTCCCGCTTAGGTGTTTTTCAGACGCCTAGGTGTAAAATAGCTTTGACCGGTTTGACGAATTCTTTTGTTTCATACCAACCTTCATGGTCGTAGAGGGCAAGGTTTTCAATAATTTCCCAAGATTCGTTGGCATTCTTATTGCGGAGTTTGCCGCCGATGGGCATAGTCAATCCTCGAGCACCTTAAAGAAAAGGATGACATGATCATATGAAAATTTAGTATTGAAGCAACGATCGATGCCATGATGAGGGACTTTTTGAGTATGTCCTCGAAAATGAGTCCACTGCTTCGGATAAACGATTCTCCATGATGTTGTTGTGAACATTAAAGATATTAAAAAAGAGAGCATATGCGGAGATTCACGGTCCTTACCCGATGGAAAGAATTTAAGCAAGGAATCAGGGGGATCAGGTAGTAAGTATCCCCCATGTAAGAGATGGAACCTGCTGGAAGCTTCAAGCGCAATTGCTAGCTTGATCGAGTAGAGAAAATTGAATAAACAAGGTGCGTTCTTTCCCATTTCATCCGTCAAGGTCAAGTGAGTCCACAAGTTTAAGGAAATCCTTTAGGTGTTGATGTTGGATCCTCGACCGTAGTCCGGTAGAATGAAGCATCCCGTTTGCACCAACCGGATGGGTGTCGAGGATCGTAAAGAGGTAACTTACATTTTCCCTTCGGGAGCTCGATGGGTATTCCTATAGCCCGTGTGTGGTCTTAGTCTGGATTAATCTTCTAGAGTACGGATAGGATTCTTCGACTCCTATGATGGGTTGACGAGAAAGGCCTTACGAAACAAAAACACGGAGAAAAATAGACTACAAGAAAGCTAATGTGTTTGGGAATATAAATTCTTACTTGATAGGATTCAAGCAAGTATAACTAAGATAAACTATGATCAAAACCTAGCTATTCCCCAGGCGGCGGGGCCAAAAACTTGATGTGCGGTTGTCGTAATGACTTCTTTACAAGAAGTTTTACAACTCCCTAAGCAGTGCACCTAATCGTTGTAGTGTATTATGGGCAAGACTCGGGGCTGTTTATCGTTCACACATATGGCCGAGGAATAGGTGGGGAAGGCCCTATGATCATGGGTCTAAAGCAGAATTCTATAGGGTTGAGGGAAGATTCTTTTTTTGTTTTTGTATATTATGGAAATAAGTAAAATCAAATAGTTGAGAGAGGTTTGGTTTCTATCTATTAAACTAAATAATAATCAAAACATGAATGGTGATAACGGATAAGATAAAAATTGATGCTATTTTCATCATGGTATAACCCCTAGATTGCTTTCTCCTAATTTGTTGCCTTGACACACTTGTGATGATCAATGTAACTATTTCCAAAAGCATGGAACGAATTACACTAACCCACCGTCTACATAAGTAATGTCAGCTAGAAGCAACGCACACCCGCAGTAGTAAGAAGACTATATACACGGACCCCTATGAGTTTTTATTAGTGCATGTAAAATAACCCAATTAAAAGTGGATCAACCATATTATGGGGCAAGGTAGTATAAAGACTGTTACCCGATGGCATCCTTTCTACACAATCATGTTTTCCTAGACATATCAACATTGATTATTGACAGAAAGCTGGTTTTCTAAAGCCTAATGTGCACATCCATCACAAGAGGCAACACTACTAAGATCCACATTCTAGGTTTCATACAATCATAAATTAACACAATAGGAGGTTTAGCCAAGCATGTTAAGAATAAAGCAAGAACAATAAATCAAACAACACATAGACATATTGAATGATTAAGTAAACCTTACTTGATTAAAACATGAATTGGAAGAGGTACAATAGGGTTTTTAGGCCCTAAAATCGTCTCCTACAGCTGCTAAACGAACTAGGGTTCGTACCCTCTTTTTATTCTAAAAGTTACACACTGATAGCTGGAAAACCCTAAATTCAGGTTTGTATATATAAGAAAATTCGACGCACGGCGTCTGTAAAATGAATCATCTAGATTTGCGTTTGATTGTAATATGTTACACCTGTCACTAGAATGAGTAGTGACTGCGTCGTGTATGGATTATGGCACCGTCTCCAGGCTTTATGAGCACAAATCTTCAAGAGTCTTGGTGTTGGTTTGTAATCTCGTCTGTTTCTTCTCCAAATGATCCTAAGTCACGTGTAATCCATCCAAATGTCTTCCAAATGAGAAATACCTAAAAAGAAATGATTAAGTACCTATTTTGGGCATAAACACACGATTTCAGGGGTTAAACGACCCCCAAAAAGTGTATAAAATGACACCTCATCAAGGACTTATCCTGTTCAGCAAAGAATTCATCCCTTTGTGCCTATTCTATAGATGCCTCAAGAGCTTCATAGAGAGTGACATGTTCATGAAGTAATTTGTATGAACCACTCTTAAACATCCTTTGATGAAGAATTTCTTTCATGTCAGCTTCGAACAAGTATCTGAAGCGATCTATAAGGGGAGCTTGTAGAGCTACTTATACCGCCTTGATAGTTTCACGGATTAGTTTTTATCATCTAATGAGGGCAGATCCTTAGCTCTAAAGTGGAAGTACCTAATCCGGATTCTTATCGTGTTATCAAGAGTCTTGCCTCTTTGCTACAAAAAGCAGCAAAAAAAAATTCAAGAGTAGTGACAAAAAAGCGTAACTAACTCTGAATTTGTTACCTTGGTTTATTGTAGAGGGTTGGTAGTGGAAGGGTTTGCTGATGTTGTCGTTATTGGTTGTAAAGATTGGTGCTTTGAGTGGTAGAGGGTGCAGGTTTTGAGGTTGAGAGAACAATAATGCGTTGTGGACCAAGTGGTGGAACTCAGGATGACGCATGATAAATTAAAATAGTTGGCCATGTAGACCCACTTCCTGCTTCCACATTGAGTATTCCCGGTTCATCTTAATGGACTTAGTCATTAAAGAACGATCCCCAATAGCATATGCATTCTGTTATGCATCCTCACAAATTCTTCATTGGAGGAGAGAGTTCCGTTGAGCTTAGTACCTCTAGGATGACATGTTCATTAGCCAAAACTTTAAAGCTTTCTAGAACCTTAGGGTACACATAGCCATAAATTTCGTCGTATGTGGGCCAGGGTCTGGTCCAGTAAGCCCACACGGCTTATTCCAATGTCTGATCTAGCCTGGTCATCGTCTATGAATATCTACTCTGGTTGAGGTCTGACTCGGGAGTTTTTACTAGGGTTTGATCCCGTATGGCCTTCATCAATCTCAGAAGTCATGTTCATCTAGAATCACACCACATTAGTCGCATCGTCACCTGTTCTTGCACCATCTGCAGTATCCAGTATCACCTCCACTGTTTGTCTTGTCAGTATCAGCACATGTTTCCGCATCCGCAGGAGACGGAGTCTCACGAACTATATTTGCAGATGTGTCATCCTGTGGTTATATAGAGGGTCCAGTAGATGCCTATTCAGTAGTTGGAGTCCGCCTTTGGAATATAAATTGGTTCGTGGTGCTTCTCCTTTTTGGCGTATGCAGAGCCAACAGTGATTGTGCAGCTTGTTCATCAGTTGCTATTGATTTTCCATTGCCTTCAACTACAGGGAGTGGTCAGGTGGTCTTTGCTACAGGTTCTCGAATGGCCACACCGCCAACATATGCTTGACTTTGTGCCTGAAACAATTCCAGACTCATCTGAATGGCTCGTTCAACATCATATTCTTCACCTACACCTTGATGTTTGGGTTCAGGTTCAGATTGAGTTGGTTCATCTTCATCAATGAGTTAGAGATAAGGCTTTCCTTTGCGAATTTTCCGCACTATACCCATTTTTTAAGGCTTCGCAGGAGAAGGCTTTGCGGGTTTTTCCCGTGTTATCTTAGGTTTCAGGGCAGGTGCTGGTTTGCTTGATTTTTCTTTAGCAGGCTTCGGCTTGGGTAGCTTGGCAGTTGCAGGTTTCTCTTTAACTTATCCCTTTTACCGTTGTGACTTTCTTCCTGATCATGGCTATACAAACCATTTCCAAGTACGTATTGTAGTTAAAGGTGCATTCCTGATATTGTTCAAGATCAGCTCATTGGGAATTGGCATTCCAAAGACTTCATCGCCTCTCCTTTGGAAACAATTGAGATAATTGAGTCTGAGGTCTTCTCACAAGATGAAAACAGAGATGCTGATCTATGGTGAATATTGTGAGTTCTTCCCAAATGAAAGATAATAAGCTTCGTGAATCGACAATAAGGAATAACGTGAGGCTTGTCTTTCCTACCCTTCTTAGTGGGACTGCCCAGATTGGCCATATCAGTAAGAAAAGTCTGGATAGCTTGTACAAATTCTTCCCACATAAGTTTGCCATAGTCAACGTTTGTACTTGTAATAATACCCCAAAGCATCTGAAGAACAGGATATCTGGGTCTATCATGCCCAGAAGTCTTGCTTGTGAGACATTGGTTGATCATAGACAATATTGCTCTCCAAGGCTGATACAGGTTATTCACCGCCATTCTTGACACAAAGTAAATTACCTCGGTATACCCCAGCTCATTCACAAAGTCCATAATCGCATCACCCAAAGGAGGTGACACAAACTGGTAAGCTTGATCAATGGGTGTTATCTCTAACACCTCCCTTAAAAGATTAGCATCTAATACGAATCGGGTTTCATCCAGCTGAAAATTGTAAGCTCTAGTCTTTGCCTCATATGTAAGCGTGTTTCAGAATTGTTGAATGTAGATGGCTAGAACCGAGGCTGGGGCAGTGAATGTTGATCCCACGCCTTGATCGATTCTTTACGTAGTAAAGTGTTATCACGATTCACCCTCAAAACACAAGATCCGGAGGCTTGGTAAAATGGAAAAGAAAAGTATCCATATTATTAGAGAGAAAAGAGATGAAATGGGAAGAGGTGTGTGTGTTGAGAGAAAACCACACACACAGCTTTTAATACAAAATGTGAGCTTCACCCCTCCATAGAAGTATGGAGGGAATTTAAAGTCCTAGTGACACACACTATTGGAACTATCAATAATATTCCTCTAGTGTCACGCTATAAATAAACTAATGTAATTCCGTGTTTGTCACCATATTTTAAGGCTAACAATCTTCCCCTAATATGTGGTACATATACGGAATTACTTACAATTTTCTTAACAAGTAACAAATACGTTGATTAATAAATCCTTCCAAAGCTAAGTTGTCATGTAGTTTCTCTGGTCTTAGAACTTTGTATTCCAGCTTGGATCTTCATTGTCTTTACTTGTTCTGGAACCATTGTAGTATGCATGAGTTGGATTAACTTCCCCCCAATTCATGCAGCATGTCTTGAAAAGCTTTCTTCATAGACTCCTTTTTGGCGAAGTTTATCTAAAATCACTTCCCCCCAAAACCAACATCCCTGATCTTTAGGCAGATTCTACAACATTGATAGTACTTGAACAATCTTCTAGCTTGTCAACAAAGTTCACACGGAATTTTGTAGAAGTCAAAACACACCAATGACTACTGCTTCTGTCATCAGGGGACATGGTGAATAATCAAATCGGGGGTTCATGCGAGAAATCAAGGATCTGTTCATTTATCTCAAGTTTGCAGAATACTTCACAAACCATTCTTAGTGAAGTAGTATACACTACTTCCCCCCTGGAAGTTGACATGGTAACATCAAAGTCAACTAAGTCCCGGATGTACACATTTTCCCCCATGATGGTTGCGAACTCTCGAAAGCATCATTGTCGTGTACGTCCATATACTCGAGAAGTTCTTGTCATAAGCACAAATCTTGATATACAAAAGAATCATTACCCTCTTGTACCTTAGAGACCCGTAAGGAGATGAAGCAAGAAACAAGAACACAATGATATAATCAAGGCTTGTGAATGAATGTCATCGAAGAACTTTGAGATTTTGCTTAGACAGTTAGTACACCATTGTCTGAAATGCAATGAAGAATTGCTGATTACATCTCAACCTTTAAACTCTCTGGCTAACTTACCAACCTCGTATTCTGTCGGCTATTGTTGTGATCACTTGTGAAGTAAACCCGATATACCAAACTTGAAAAAGAAGTGAAATCCCCCAAATTTGTTACTTAAGCTTGCACTGTTGTGATTGAAGAACGGTGCAAGATTAGATCTTTAAGTACTCTATACCCACTCCGAAAGTATGAGAAGTACAACACCTCTTGAAGTTATCCACATCGACTTCTGCGTGTGACACTGAGTACTACAACGTAACTCCTTTAAGTGATAGTTATCCAGGTCTGCAACCAACCACCCCTGACTGCTGGTAACTAGATAATTCAAGTCTTAATCGTAAGCTGTATACGTTCAAGCAAGTCATCAATCGATAGAAAATAGAAGAAAGTTCTCAAGATGAGATAATAATAGAACGGCCTTCGTGAAATCTAACTTCAAGCTCAAATAAGGGATACCAAATCAACTTCGTGATCACATATTCATCGTAAACAAACTCTAGGATTTTACACGTCTATGATTAAAACCGATAAGTGAATTAACGGGATTTTACAAAATCAATAGACAAACCATGAATGAATAGAATTAACGGGATTTTACAAAATCAATAGACAAACCATGAATGAATAATCGATTGATGTTAATGTGTGTTTGTTGAATGATTAGTCCTTTTAAGCCCTTTGTTTGTTGTTTGATTTGATGTTTTGTTATGTTAAGACAATGATTAATAGATTCCCAAATTTTTTTGGGAAATTAGGTTTTCAAAACAAGGGTTTTCAATGGACAAAACGCAGTCAATTCTTGAGACAAAACGCAACCAAGAAATGAAATGGACAGAGTCTCCCCTAGGTAAAACGCAATAAGGGTCTTCAATTAGGCAAAACGCAGAGGCAAAACGTAGTGTCTTGAGGCAAAACGCAATGGCCAAAACGCATGCTTGAGGCAAAACGCAATGACCAAAACGTAGTCTTGAGGCAAAACGCAATGACCAAAACGCAATCTTAAGGCAAAACGCAATGACCAAAACGCAGTCTTGAGGCAAAACGCAATGACCAAAACGCAGTCTTGAGGCAAAACGCAATGACCAAAACGCATTCTTGAGGCAAAACGCAGTCTTCAATAAGCAAAACGCAATGAAGAACACCCCTCCAGTGAGTCAAAACGCAGCCAAGAAAAAATCATCAAACATTTTTGAAAGCTACGAAATGATGTTAAAACCACCTAGTAATGATGCAAGGGATAGATCTAAGCCCGAAAGTACAAATCTTTAACACTTTTAACCACAAACAAAGATCAAATCTTGATTTTCTTGGTATATTTTTTGAACCAAAAAAAAAATAAACAAACCAACCCACGAATTTGAGCTTATTTAACCACAATAATCAGTAGATAAACAACACGGATTCCCCCTATGCTCTGGTGCCAATTGTTAACATTATATTCACCCTTTAACACAAGATCCGGAGGTATGGTAAAATGGAAAAGAAATTGATCCATGTTTATTAGAGAGAAAAGATGAGATATGGGAAGATGTGTGTGTTAGAAAGAGAACACACACACTTACACTTTTACAAAAGTGAGCTTCACCCCTCCATGGAAGTATGAAAGGGGTATTTATAGTTCCAGTGACACACAACTATTGTAACTAGTCATTATTAGTCCCTACGTGTCACTCTATAAATGAACTAATGTAATTCAGTGTTTGTCACTATATTTTAAGGCTAACACAAACGCACCCATTTCCGTGACACACACAAACCAAACGCACCATTGTGCGTGGCTGTTAAGCCAAACACACCCTAATTTTGGTAAACCCAAATCCAAATGCACCCTACGACTGCTACTAAACCAAACGCACCATATTTGGTTTACACAACCAAACCAACACACCCGTGGTGCTAGAATGAAAACCAAACGCATCCGTTTCGGCTGTCCCTAAACCAAAGCGCACCCTTGTTTGGTGATTACCGCTACCAAACGCAGCCCCTTGCTGCCATTCATCAACCAACCGCACCCACCGCGGTGCAAAACCAAACGCACCCGCGGCTGTGACAATCCAAACGCACTCCTTTCGTGAATTAACAAAACCAAACACACCCTATCCTTGTTAATAACCCAAAAACAAACGCCCCTAGCTGCTGACCCGGGAACCACAACAAACAACACACCCTTTTCGGGTGGCTGCCACCCATCCTAACGCACCCTTGAGGTGGTTATGACCAACCCGACACACCCTTTTGGTGTAAACATGAAACCGAACGCACCCATGGTGCTAAGAATAAACCTGACGCACCCTCTTCTGGTGTTAAACCACATAAATAAACACCCCATTGGCTGCTATCACGGCCAAACGCACCTGTTGTGGTGCAGCCGTGGTGGCGACGATGAGAGGGGTGGTGGTGTCGTGGTGGTGATGATGACGAGATGAAGGTGACGATGAGAGGGTGGCATGGAGATGGAGATGATGAGGATGTGATGATGATGGTGGCGGTGGTGGCGTGGGGGTGATGGCATGGCAGCGGGGTGAGGTGGTGGTGGCCGGCTGTGGTTGCCGGAGGAGGAGGGAAGGTCGCGGCGCATGGAGGCGCGTGTTATAGGGGATCGAGTAGATCCGGTTGTGAGGATCATTTTTGAATTCGGCCGAAAAAGTTTTCCGGCGACGGCGGCGTGGTGGTGGCCCGAATGTTGGCCGGAGAAGATGACCGGAGTGGCGGCAGTTGGGTGGTGGCCGGAGATGGTCGCCGAAAAACTTTTCTGGCGGTGGCAGCCGGTGGTCGGAGTTTTGGGAGAGAGGGAGAGAATTTGAAGTGTTGTATGTGTGTTTTTATAAGAGTAAAATGAAAAAAAATGTAAAGTTTTTATATATATATAAAAA
>BQNB010143663.1:0-16963 GCA_026074375.1 Tanacetum coccineum | reverse complement strand
TCTTTTCTATCTTATTTTGCTTATTGGTATAGCTTATTGTTGTGAAATGGATTAAGCTTTTGGGATAACATTTGGTATCAGATTGCAACAGTCTACCAGAAACAGAGGAAAAGCAATTGTTACATCTTCTGCTCCTACTTATGATCCAGAACCTGCTACGGTTACTGAAGATGAGGAAATTTCAAAGGAAAAGGAGATTGACAAACTCATGGCTTTAATTTCTCTCTCGTTCAAGAAAATCTACAAACCAACCAACAACAACCTTCGAACTTCATCAAACACCAGTAGAGCTAATCAAGATAATTCTTCAAGAATCAACAGAGGAACTGGGTATGATAATCAGAGGGCAGTCAATGTTGCTGGGGCTAGGGAGAATGTAGGTACACAGGTGGTGCAGTAGTTTAGGATTCGGTGTTATTATTGCAAGGAATATGGGCATGTAGCAAGCGAATGTCAGAAATCAAAATGGGCAAAGGATCCAGCTTATCACAAGGAGAAAATGCTATTATGTAAGCAAGAGGAACCAGTTGAGTGCTGAACAAGCTGATTGGAGGGATGACACTGATGATGAACCTGATGATCAGGAATTGGAAGCACATTATCTGTACATGGCAAGTTTCAGAGGTTACTCTAGATGCTGCTGACAATTTTGGACCCATCTTTGATACTGAGCCGTTGCAAAAGGTACAAAATGATGATGATAACTATAATGTGTTTGCCAATGACAAAGAACATCCTGAGCAACCTGAATCTGTTAATGACACATATTTAGAGGAAAAAGGTGATACTAACATCACTATGGATTCATTAGATATGAGTACTAATAGAGAAACGGTTGACCAGGATGATGATGCTCTTGCCAAAGAACGTGATTTTCTTGCATGTTAATTGGAACTAAAATGTGAAATGATGACAGCAAAAAACCGTAATAAATTTTGAATCATCAAAAATATTATTTTAAAAAAAAATTAATTATTTTAAAGACTTTAATTGATAAATTGAAAGGTGAAATTGAGGATTTCAAAACCAAAAATAAAAGTTTAGAATCATCAAATGACCATTTCAAAGAAGCAAACAATGAGCTGAAAAAGACTAATCAATTAATGTTCAAAGACCTTAAGAAGTTCCAAGCTAAACTTGATAGGTTTCATGATGTAAATTATGCGTCAAAGATGGAAATTGATTGTGGAAAAGCTAAAGGAGATTTAGTGTCATACAAAATGGAATCTCAAAAGTCACTTAATGAACATACTTAAAAGATAAATGATTTAAATTAAATGATTTCAAAAATGAAAAAGTAGCTTGTTGCACATCAAGAAACCATCTCCATAATGTCACAAGAAAAAGAGGCTCAGAATAAGTTTTACAAAACTCGTGAAGACAAAGAAATTGAAAAGGTCATTGCTTTAGAAAACAAAGTCAAGGTTTTAGAAGATATTGTATATAAAATCGGTCAATCAGTTCAAACAATGAATATGCTTAATCATAATTGTAAAACGAGTTTTGTTAAACATGAGTTCCTCAAGAAAGCTCAAAGTGCGAATCCTCGTCTGTATGATATAGGTTGCTATAATGATAATATTGCTTTAATGTTAGCTCCTGAATCTAACAAAACGATTCGTCTTGCCCAGGAAAGTCGATCAAAATTAAGTAATTTAATCAAAGCTTTTGATTATAAAAACTTGAATAATCTTTATGATTTGTTCGTTTCACAACGCGAAAAGTCGCCTGAATAGAGATATTTTTCAGAAAGGTCAAAAATGAGTCATACATCTGTCAAGAATGATAATTCAAAAGATTCCTTTAATAAACAAACAACTTTGTTAGAAAACGGATGGATGAATCCATTCTGTGGGATCAAAAGTGTAAAATCTCTAAAGAACTTTTCAAAATTAAAAGTAGTGTTGACACGATTTTTGATGGAGTGGAACGTTGCAAACAAACAATCGCAAAAAGGACATATTTTGGTCATATAGATCCATTCATTCAAAATACAATCGAAGGAAAAAAAAATTCACAAATTCAAAAAATCAATGCTGATTTAAAAAAAATTCACTTATGTTTGAAAGAGGAAATGGTTGCTGATTTGCGATACTTTAATTCTCTTGAACATGAAGTAGACTCTCTCAAATCTCAACTGGAAACTCAAAAACACAGTTTTTGAATGAAATCGACCGACTTTCTAGGGAATATCACTATGCTCATCACATGAATGTAATACTTGGTGTGTACACTAAACTTGATGAAGTGACTAATATGCAATGTGATTATTTGGAAGCTTTGGAAAAATGTTAAAGTCTTGAAAATGAGCTTTCAAAAAGAAACATAACGTCAAAAAGTTTTGAAGCACTTTAGCAACATGCTATTAATCTTGAACTTGCTTTACAACAATGTCAAGAACAGATTAAAAATGACAAAGCATGGAAACAAAAAAAAATCAAATTCATTTCGAGAATTAAATGTCAAATATTTTAAAATCCAAGACTTGAAAGCTCAATTACATGACAAAGGCATTGCAATAAGTGAGTTAAAGAAACTCATTGAAAAAATAAAGGGAAAATCTATAGAAACTAAGTTTGAAAAACCATTGGTTATTCAACAACCGAATGCTTTTAAAAGTCAAAGACAATCAGTTTTAGGTAAATCGGCTACTTTCTCAGATTCTCTTGCAAAGAAAGATTTTTCAAAGTCAAATTCGGTAAATATAAATAATGTGTCTAATGATTTTTCAAAACCAGTCAATGCACATATTTTGCCTCAGAATGTGAAGTCAATTTTAAAGAACACAAATGTAGTTGCACCTGAAATGTATAAAGTTCACATAAAGCCTAATCAAACAAGAACAACACAGTTGCCTCAAGACATTAGGAGAACTAACAAACACGTGTCTTTCTCTAGAGGAGTAATTTCCACTACTAGTGTTAGCAGACCACAGCTTAAGAGCAAATCGATTAGAGATAGAGTCATTGCATAACAATTGTCAAGGGAACAACAAAGTAGAAGACCACCGTCGGAATTTTTGTTTTTCCTAATAATAACACATCTGTAATGTGTGTAATGACAGTTTGAATGCTAAGACCTCGAACGTAAACTTTGTTTGTGTTACTTGTGGAAAATATGTGTTGAATGACAATCATGATATGTGTATTCTTCATTATGAAATGACATGAATTCTAGGACTAAAATGCCTATGGTTGTGCCTATTAGTACTAGAGAACCCAAACGAACTGTGAACCAATCTGTTGCAACAGCCCTTAAGAGAACAGTTGCTGCAGAATCCACTAACCAGAAACCTAGAAGCACAATTAGGAAGCAATATGAGCATATTAGTATGACATGTAAATGGTGGTACTCTAAGATCACACCACCAGGATATAAATGGAAACCTAAGTCTAGAACAGTGAATGTTGAACCAAATGTTAGTATGCATTTAGGAACTAAATCTAGAATTAGTAATATTTCTAAACCTATGACTGTTAGGAAATCCATTGTATCAAATACTCCATCGTCTTCTAATTCTTTTGCAGCTCGTAGAGATACTTTTATTCATCGTCAACTCTGGGTGCTCAAAGCACATAACGGGAAATCTTAAGCTTCTAAGTAATTTTGTGGAGAAATTTTTGGGTACGATGAAGTTTGGAAATGATCAAATTGCACCGATTCTTGTTTATGGAGACCTGGTTCAAGGGAATGTAACTATCAAAAGGGTTTATTACGTCGAAGGGCTGAATCATAATTTATTCTCCGTTGGTCAATTCCGTGATGCGGATTTGGAAGTTGCTTTTCAAAAGTCTACATGTTTCATCCGTGATTTGAAGGGAAATGATCTACTCATAGGTTCTAGTAGCGCAGATCTTTATTCCATCACTCTTCAAGACACATCTACTCCCAATCCAATTTGATTAATGGCTAAGCTTCATCGTCTCAAGCATGGTTATGTCATCGTCGTCTCTTACATCTAAACTTCGACACCATCAACTTGCTTTTGAAGAATGATATTGTGACTGGCCTTCCCAAATTGAAATTTGTCAAAGATCATCTTTGTTCGCTCCTCGCGTCGCTCGCGCGCGGGGAAAGCAAAACGTAAGTCTTTCAAGACTAAAACTACCCCAAGCTCAAAGAGATGCTTACAAATTCTACACAGGATGGATGTGGTACCATGAGGGTAGAAAGCTTTAATGGTAAGAAATATGTGTTGGTAATTGTTGATAATTATTCACGATATACTTGGACTCACTTCTTGAGATCTAAAGATGAAACACCAGAAGTTCTCATCAATTTCCTCAAACTTGCTCAAAGAGGACTTCATGCTCAAGTTAGAACAGTTCAAACTGACAAAGGCACGAAATTCTTAAATAAAACTCTTCATGCATACTTTGCTCAAGAAGGGATTGAACACCAAACGTCAACTGCTCGAACACCTGAACAAAACGGCGTTGTCAAAAGATGGAACCGTACTCTTGTTGAGGCTGCTTGAACAATGCTAAGCGCCGCTAAAGTTCCTTTGTACTTTTGGGCTGAAGCAATTGCCACAGCATGTTTTACTCAAAACCGTTCACTCGTAATTCCATGACATGAGAAAACACCTTATCACATCATCAATGGCCGAAAACCGTCTGTAAAATTCTTTTAGATTTTTGGCTCGTTATGTTACTTCGTCAAAGATGGTGAGAATCTTGACAAAATGAAAGAAAAAGGTGATGCATGTATTTTTGTAGGGTATTCTACTCAGTCAAGAGCTTATCGGGTATATAACAAGAGAACAAGAGTGATAATCGAAACCATTCATGTTAACTTTGACGAATTACCTCAAATGGCGTCAGATCATTTCAGTTCTGACCTCGTTCCATAATGTCCGACAACAGAACTTGAACAAGACAGTTTAAGTCCTGGTCCCCAAAGTCAACAAAATGCTCAACAAGCAGCTAAGACAGTAACAACATCAAATGAGCTGGATTTTCTATTTAGTCTGATGTTCGATGAATTACTCAGTGGAACTACTCCAGTTGTGTCAAAGTCTTCTGATGTACTGATGTTGTGATACACCTGGATCAACTTTCAAAACCACACAAACACAACTACAATCTACTTCAACAACCATTGCAAAAATATGCCTCCATTGAAATTCAACAAACCTGAACTACAAAGTTAAGTACCAACTCAAGCCACAAACTGTCACTGCTACTAAGAACATGTAATCAACATAAACAAATAAAGACAAATTGACAGTTTGAAGAAGACGAATTTATCAACATCTTTAGTACATCGGTACAAAAAAGAGAGGAGACATCGTCTTGTTATGTTGACTCATCAAACATGTATACATTCTATCAACGACATCCTTCTGAACATCTTTGGACAAAAGATCATCGTTAGAACTAGGTCATTTGAAATCCTTCTTAAATCAATTAGAACAGACGTCAACTAGAAACAGATGGGGAGATATGATGTTCACACTCACCGAGAGTCGAACTAAAATGGAGTACTTCAAGAAGCATGTCTGATTCTGCTGGCTTGAACCGATGCAGGAAGAACCTTCCCAGTTTGATCGATTAGATGTTGGGAATTAGTGACAGACCAACTCTGCAAAAATGTCTTACACATGACGTGGATTGGAAAACAAAGTGATGAGGATATATTTACTTCGCAACAAACGCTTCATCATGTAGCCTAAGGGATACAGCCAGCAGGAAGGAATCGACTTCGAAGAGTCATTTGCTCTAGTCACTCGATTGGAAGCTGTCCGGTTATTCGTTGCGTATGCTGCACACAAGTCATTTCCTATCTATCAAATGGACGCAAAGACAACTTTTCTTAACGGTCCTCTGAAGGAAGAAGTGTACGTAAACCAGCCAGATAGATTCGTAGACCCACATCAGCCTGACAAAGTTTATCCTCTTAAGAAAGCTTTATATGGACTCAAGCAAGCTCTAAAGGCATGGTACGATGAACTCTCTATCTTCCTGGTATCCAAAGGATTCTCTAAAGGTTCTATTGATCCAACTCTGTTCCTTACTAAATGATAACATCAAATATTTGATACTTTTTAGTGTCAATTTTCCCCTAAAAATACTTGCAATTATCCTAAAAACATATGAATTTGATACATTTACTGTTATTCTTTTGTTTTCATGTAAAATGAAAGTAAGTAGCTAGAAACGCAAGAAGTAGACACTAAACAAGGCATTGGAGCAAAAAGACGTGATAATGGATACTTTCTACAACAAGAATTAATATATGAAGCTATCCGCTTATGATTTGGAGTTACTATGAAAGGAAACAAAGCCAAAGAAGAAATGCTCCTATGATACTTCAGGAAATATGCTCTAGTATTTTCACCATAACTTCTTCATGCTAACTCCTTTGAAGTTGATTCAAGCGGCCATGAAAATAGGAAAGTTTATCTACAACTTTTTGTGTTTTAGTTAGAGCCGTATCCTAACTGAGAGCAATAAGTTTGCAATTACTTACAATATGTGAAGTGTTTCGCTGTAACCTTACAAATAGGTTACGCCATAAACTTTCCACGTCATGGTTACGGCGTAACCAAACAAATAGATTACGCCATAAACTTTCCATGTCATGGTTACAGTGTAACCTCACAAATACATCATGAAAGCTCAAGTACATATTTCAAGACTTCCGCTACTCTGATACCACACATCTTTCTAGAAGTGTCGAAGTGTTAAAGTTAAAGCTTTTCAAGAATGGTATGAGCATGTCGGTCCAGAAGTCGCAAGTACACAAGTTGGCAAAGTTACAAGATGGCGTAGAGATTGTGCTTGGTTGATGATCTCAAGATGCTCAAGATCACAATGTCAAATACAAGTTCAAGGAACAAGCTCAATCCAAGTAGTCAATGATCACTACAACATATTCACAAGAGAAAGTCAAGAGTACGAGCTAAAGACTAAGGATAAAGCATAGTATGCTAGGTTTAAAGTTTGTAAATTGGAGTGACCTCCCTTAGGGGGAGATTGTTGGAAACACGAAAAGTGTCGGTCACTTCCAAGTTGTAACAGGTCTTAGCTCGTAGTTAGTATAATGATTAGATTAGTAATCTAGTCCGGCCCAAGGCCCATGGGTGACCCAACTAGGCCCATGGCCGGCCATGGTTAGGCTATTTATACACCATCTCCTAGTCTTGGAGAGGGTTGGTTGTTCCATTTTTCCATACACTTCATTAATACATTCATCCATTTTTCATTCAAGTTTTCTCTAACATCCCAACCCACATCTCACTCTTGTTCTTGGTTGATCTTAATATTACTAGTATTCTTCACGTCTTTTCTTCAATAGTAGAAGGCATAGTCATCTTTGTTCCTGTTGATGTACCAGTTTCTGATGGTGTTGTTACAGGAATAGGTACCCATGAATTCCCATTCTCTATGACCTCCCATAGAGCATAATCCTGGATCTGAAAATATTGTTTGATCATGATCTCCCACATCGCATACTCCCCGAGTTTGAGCATGGGAAGCTTGGCCAAAGCATTGTTCTGAGTTTTCTCCAACTCCATTACTTCTAGATCAAAGTTTCTCAAAGCACTAGCTCTGATACCACTTGTTGATCCCACGCCTTGATCAATTCTTTACCTAGTAAAGAGTATGTTACCTTGGATGAATCCAAAATAATAGTGGTTGAGACTTTGTTTGTATATCAAAGTGTATGCGGAATCTACACTTCAATACTCTAGAAGTATTTATTAATGGAACAATACTTAAACAAAGAACAATGAACAAAATACAAAACTGCTTAAATATTATTGATAATACGAGTACTCTTGATTAGTACTAGGGTTACAAACCTTGAAGCTTTACGTTCTTTTTCTAAGATGTATATTTCTCTCTTAAGTATATCTAAAACCTTAACCTAGGATCTCCTTTTATACACCACAAGGAGTCCTTTACAAGATAACTACCGAACTTTTAGGATCAATAACAATCATAATAATATACAAATCTTTGTAAAATATAAACGATATACATTCCATATTTATCTCATTGTATCCTTATCTCCAAGTCAGCAGCTTTGACCATCAGCAGTATTAATCCTTCTTCTAGCAGTATTAACTAACACTTGATAGTACTAAGTTTGTACTGGCAGTACTAACTCCATTAGTACTGTTAGTTATAACTTGGCACTATTAACTCTTGATGAAGATTTATTCCCAACACTTTTGTTAATTAATGATTCGGGACTCGTTTAAGCTAGTTAACGGATTTTTCAAAACACGAAAGTTTCGCCATTGTTTTCCAAATGATTTTCCCATAAAATTGAGTATTTACATGACTTATTTTATAAATGTTTTTATAAAACTTATTTAAAATGTTTTTGTTATTTATTAGGTATCCCGGGTGAGCTTCGTCTGAAAAATTAAACTTTAACTTGAGCATTCACGTTTTTAAATAACCGCTTTTGAATAAAATATTAAATAATTTATTAAATATTTTTATTTAATAACAAGTGATAAATAAATATAAATTTAATTATTTTTAAGTCGGTACGCGTTGTTTTCAAAATTTTACGAGGTAATTTTAGTCATTTTCTGCTTGGTTTCCGGTCTCGGGTAAAACTAAAAAGTTGTCCGGAATGTCTTTTTACATTAAATTGCTTTAGAGTCCGAGTCGTGAAAACGTAATTTAGCAGGTCGTTTTTGATAAATCAATTTAGGAATAACATATATCTTCTCGTTTTCATGTCAAATAAGTTTGAATAATAAATTTTGAAATGAGCGATAATAATAGTAAATATGATTTATTATTTAAATGTGTTTCAAAAATTTACCGGCTACACGGTAATCGTTTTTATGTGACCGTAAAAGGTCAAAATTCAAAAAGTCAAGTCGGAACCAAAAAGTCAAAGGGTAAAATAGTAATTTTAAATTTCTGAAAATTGCCGGGTGTGACAATCGAGTTTCGGTGTCATGAGCTTAGGAAAACGTAAATACATTTGTGATGTCTGCATCTGTTGCATTATCACGGGGAAAGTCTTGCGGTCCTGCATGATCATTTATTAAACCTATGAAATTCACCAACTTTATGTTGACGTTTTAAATGCAATGTTTTTCAGGAGGTCATTAAGCACGAGGTGCGAAGGATACATTGGGGGTTATATTTTGAAGTCATGCATTAAAGATTTTAGGTCGCATTACATTTGTTTATCCGTATGGGCTGTGTAAATCTTTGTAAACAATATCAAGTAAGCTTCGGGCTTTTGTACAAAAATACTTAAATAAATCCAATGTATCAGTTTTAAACGACTTTTGTGTCGTTCTTATATTATCTTGTAGTTTAGTGATCTGATAAGTACACGCGGACCCTTATTCCGACTGCGACCCATTTTGGGGGTGTTACAGATTGGTATCAAGAGCCAAGGTTATAGAGAACCAGGTCAAATGTTTTGCTGGACTATATCCGTTTAAACGATTGGCATTAATAAAAAGGGGTTTTTCGGGGACATACATAAATTATTTGTTGTTAGTTGAAATACTATGTGGCTTACATGATTAATATACGTGTTTACAATATAGTATTGTAAATTACTACTAAGTCTTATATTAGCATACATATATAATGTTACTTATGGATGTCAGATTTATTATCATGTTCCGTTTCCGAACATTTCGACTATTACATAATTAAACGGGAGTGGAATATTCAGCCATGGGTGTCACCAGGAGTTGACGGGACACCATCACGGATAGTGCTGCCCAGGAGGGCACCACCTTCAACTATTTACCATACCATATGTTACCGGAGCCAGAGTACCCAGAGTTTATGCCACCTGAGGTCATTGTCTTTCCAGCTTGAGGAGCAACCGTACCTGTGTTGTTTCCCTACTGCGACGACTCACCAGGATCTATTCCGAGTCTGATCCAGAGGGAGTCAAGAGGAGGAGGATGAGGAGGATCCTCGAGGAGGACCCTTGCCTACTATCCTGTGAATAGGAGATGATGATGAGGGGATGCGAAGGAGGAACACACTAGCTTCTGCGATCTACAGTTGTTCGCTTTACCAGCTGTTGAATTCGTACGACTCTAGTATTCTTTATCTCATACTCCCATTTTCCCCAAACAAACACCCATCTCCACCACCTCCCAAATACTATCTCCACTACTAGCCCTACTCGTATTGAGATTCCCGAGAGTTGTTTACCTCCTCGGAAGAGGCCTCGTCTTGCTTCTCCTACCCCTATTTACGAGGTCGGGGAGACTTCAGCGGCCGGTGCTGCTAGGCATGATGTACCTGCCATACCAAGGGAAGACCCTTATGTTGTAGCAAGGGAAGACCTTTATAAATTTGTCGATATGGTAGATGACGCTCCTAGACATCCTTGGATGTCCGATATCTAGGGAGTTAGACTATGGCATCACGGATGAGTGGGATGGTCTGGTGGAAGCCATCGAGGAGATCGCACCAACCACCATAGAGGGAGTCAATCGGAATATTACCGATCTCTCTACCACTTTTGATCAGGAGACTACCATCATGCATGGTTTGATGGAGGATGCTCGAGACGATCGGTCTGAGCTGAGAGGCCGAGTCAACCTATTGTATAGAGATAGGCCTATTCACCATCATCTAGCAGTTATGGTCGAGAGGGAGGCTTGGATGGCCCGTGAGGCCTGGGGATTTTCTATGGACGTTCGCGAACGAATGCACGTCACATGTTTTGGCATAGTAACTATTGTTGTGGAACAGCGTTGCAATTTGATTTTGGATTACAGGCAGCAGGACCTCCAGAGACCAAGTTCAAGTTGACTATGCACTAAAGCAGTAAAGGGGCTACTGACACAGATGGCTGGTTTCAGAAGCAGCAGGACCAGCAGAAGGTCCGGACAGCCGATTGCACCAGAGGAGGCTGGTAGTTGTTCCATAGATTTTGGTTATGTATAGCTATGCTATGCAGCTGTTAAGATTATGGGTTTAATTCCCAGTAGCAGGCGGTATAGATCTTTTGTGTTTTGATTAGCTATCTTGTATAGCATACTAAGTGTTACGGGTATACCCCGGCTAGTATGGCTTTAGGTTGTTTCTTTTGTCTTGTATAATAATCTTTTTGTACCAAACAAATCATGTATCTTTTTCCAAGTTATATATGAAATGGATGGATTATGTTATCTATGAAATCGAATTTATCATAATGAATGTCGATTTGATTATACCATGGTTAATTTCAATACCAGTTGTACATTTTACTATGTGATGTGATCTCGTGTTATTTAATATGTATATGTTAAAGTTATGAGTTTATGAAATCTAACGGGTACTATATTTTCATATGATTGAAGAAAATGGCACCAAAGAGAAGGACCACGAGGTTAAACCAGGTCAACACCAATTGGAACAACCACAGTACCACTACGGTCACCATATGCCCAACGGCAGGCAAATGATAGACGAAGGTGTTACGGCTGCATTGCAGCTCGGTTGATTACAACCAGGAATGTGATGATAGCCATTCTTAGGGAGGTAGGTATCAGAAGGGCCTGTGTGCAAGTTGCGATAGTGAATGCACCTACCCGTACTTCCTAAAATTGCCTAACCTTGAACTTAAAGGCACTGAGGGAGTTTGTTGGTCTTACCCGATGGTTTGAGAGATGGAGTCTGTGTGCAGTATTAGAAATTGACAACAGACTAGTCAAGTCCAATTTGCGACGTGCACTCTGCAAGCGATGCTCTTACATTGGTGGAATGCCATGTTTAAGACACTACTCCTGAGACAGCTCATGCATTGCCATGGGCAACACTGAAGAAAAAGAGTTGACTGATAAATATCTGCCCGAGGGGCGAGGGATCAAGAAAATTGAGGTGAGATGTGAATCTTAGGTTCTAAGGGCAACGATGTAGGGTGCCTTATAATCGACGCTTTCAACAATAGCCTTGATGAGTGCCAGAATGTTTTCCGGAAGAGTCAGACCAAATTGTAGATTTTCGGTGGCTTGCCGATATGATACTTCGGGTAGGTTAATTTAAAGGCGTCAAATCAAAAACTATGCAAGAGGTTATTGAGTTTACTACCGTGTTAATGGAGGACAAAACCAAGGCCTATGTTGAACGTTTTTTTTTTCTGGCTGATACAAAGAAAAGCGATGACTCTGCACTGGAACAACCGATTAGCAAGCAAAACAAGAGAGAAAACGGAAGGGCCTATGGCCGCCAGGGAATGTTGACTGGGGAAATACGTAAGGACATAGACCCTTGGTTGTTCTAAGTGTAAACTATCACACTACTTGGTTCTTTGTGCTTCAAAATGCACAAGTGGTGCAACCTGATTTGGTCACTTATCTCGTGACTGCAAGACTCCCTAAAAAATGCCAACCCTGGGGCTAATAGTGGGGGCAATGGTTGTTTGAATGTGGTGTCAGGGACTTGTCAAGAGGGTTGGTCCGACCAATGGAAGATCAACAACAATGGGGTAATCGGGATGAAATGCCAAGGCTCCGACAAGGTGTACGCTATGTGGGAAAATACAGGGGCAAACCGGACAACAATGTCGTTACGGGTACGTTTTCTAAACAATCGCTATGCATCTTTTTTCTATATGATAATGGTGCGATAGGAGTTTTGTTTTCTCTACAATTTAGCTCTCGAATTGTTATACTCCAACTGAATTAGATTCATGATTTACGATGTCGGAACTAGGACGGGCGATAATTGTTGGGTTTAAACACTATTATTCGGGGGTTGTACTGTTAAACTTTTAATCCATTCTTTCAAATAGACCTATGCCATAGAATAGGTTAGTTTTGAGTAATCATTGTATGGATTGGTTGCAAACTACTATGACGTTATTCGTCTGTGCGGAAAAAAGATCGTTCGTTTATTTCCCTTTTGGAGACAGAATTTTAATCGTTCGAGTGACGGAAGGTAGCAACAAACTTGGGGACTCGATTGAGCATCATCTCGTGTACTAAAGCTCAAGAGTATTTAGCTAAAGGATTGTCACGTATTCTAGCAAATTACCGCCACCAAGGATGAAGATAAGTCAAGGGGAAGCGACTTGAAGGCGTGCCAGAATGTTCGGGATATTCCTGAAGTTTTTTCACGAGGACTTGCAGGGTTTACCACACTCGACAAGTGGAATTTAGAATCGATTTGGTACTGGTGTTGCACCTTGTAGACGGGCACCATATAGATTAGCACGTCGAAAATGAAGGAGGAACTAGCGGAGCAAACTTACAAGAACTTTAACGAGACAAGGGCTTCATAAGACCAAGTTCCTCACCTTGGGGAGCTCCAGTCCTATTCGTCAAGAAGAAAGATGGTTCTTTCCGGATGTGTATCGACTACAGAGAATTGAACAAATTGACGGTAAAGAACCGTTACCCACTCCCAAGGATTGACGACCTATTCGACCAGCTGCAAGGGTCGAGTATTTATTCAAAGATCGATCTGAGAGTCGGGGGTTATCACAGTAGAGTGAGTTCGAGAGAAGACATCCTCAAGCTGCATTCAGGCTCGGATAACGGTCCTATGAAATTCATGTCATGCCTTTTGGTTTAACTAATGCACCAGCCGTGTTCATGGATCTTATGAACCGGGTGTGTAAACCGTACCTGGACAAGTTTGTAATTGTCTTCATCGATGACATCTTGATCTACTCCAAAAGTAAGAAGGAACATGAAGGACATCTTAGGCAAATCTTAAAATTGCTTAAGAAGGAAGAATTGTATGCCAAAATCAAAAACTATGCAAGAGGTTATCGATTTGGTACCATTGCTTGATTTTCTTGATCATATAAGTGTTCTTATATCATTCCTAAGGTGTTCTAAGAAGATTTGAAGATTTGGTTAAGTTTGGAAAAGATTTTGCAAGAAAAGTGTTTTTGAAGTTAAGCTTGGAACTTTTGGATCTTGATTTTGGGAAAAACTTGTTAAGTGTTGTTATAATCTTCAAACAAGGTTCCATTATCATCCTTATACTCTTATTACATTTATATATGCATGTCATGATCATATCTATACTTGTTATGCTTGTTTTATTGAAAATATTATGTAAACATATTCAAAACTCATAAAACCCTAATTGTTCCCATATTGAGTATAAAATATTATTGATAAAACAAGTGGTTAAAATAATTTTATATTTAAAAAGTAGAGTCTTTATTAGATAATCATTAGGACTCGGAATCAAGAAAGTTATTTTGTTGAGAAACGAATCTGATACGTACAGTTCAAGTTATAACTACTTATTTCTCAAAACTAGTTTCTTTTAATCTACTTTTATAATTATATATTCAAAACATTTTTCTTTATGATTTAAAATATCAATTTTTAACTACATGTGCTATATTAGTTAGGGAATTTTCTAAAGGATATGAGGCCTCTTCGGAGTAAGTATTGACGAGTTCTGGATTTCGATTTAAAGTGTCCTAGACTCCTCAACTTACTTGTTCTGCCTTTATCCTTAATTGTTAGCCCAACGATAGTATAATGTTAATTATAAAAGATCATGAAAACCTTTATTATATCCTAAATTACATCAATGATTTTTTCAATAAATTCCACTACAAGTTTATATGTTGCAATGTATTGTGTACTATTGTCTTCTGTTATGATTAGCGTCTTCTTAAATCTGACCTATACTTTATTAGGTTGCATTCAGTCTTTATCGTGAAGCTTATCAGTAGTGAATATACTCTGTTCAAATTCATTTGAGGTGAGTTCATAGCCCACGTTTTTCTTTAATCATTCTTTATAAGTTTTGGAGCGTGAGAACATATGCCTACGGTTTTTTTTTACAAATTGGAACGGCAAGTGTTCATTTTATCATGTTACGTTTTGCCCTAAGTAGCGATAACCCAACTGTACCTTTTTCATATATGTAGTCGTTCGTGTGGATTACCATTATGTGAGCGCAATTGATTATAAAATATGATTATCTTGGGATGATTCCCCGTTCGAGGTGACTAGCTATCATTAGAAACGAACGTATTTCATGTCGGATACTGGATGTTAAGGGTTGAACATCATCACGGGCAATGTAGGCAATATATATCTATATATTGTATTCAATTATGTCGAGTTTCGGTGTCATGAGCTTAGGAAAACGTAAATACATTTGTGATGTCTGCATCTGTTGCATTATCACGGGGAAAGTCTTGCGGTCCTGCATGATCATTTATTAAACCTATGAAATTCACCAACTTTATGTTGACGTTTTAAATGCAATGTTTTCAGCGGAGGTCATAACGCACGAGGTGCGGCAAGGATACATTGGGGGGTTTATATTTGAAGTCATGCATTAAAGATTTAGTCGCATTACATTTTGTTTATCCGTTATGGGCTGTAAATCTTTGTAACAATATCAAGTAAAGCTTCGGGCTTTTGTAACAAATACTTAAATAAATCCAATGTATCAGTTTAAACGACTTTTTGTGTCGTTCTTATATTATCTTGTGTTATTGATCTGATAAGTAACACGCCCCGAACCCTTATTCCGCTTTTTTTTGGACCCATTTTGGGGGTGTTACAACTGCCAGTATTAACTCAATACTAACAGAACTAACTATCTCTACCAGACTTAACTGTTATACTACCAGTATTAAGTCTGTTACAATCTATTTTCCCAACAGTCTTTAAATTCTTCAACACATTTGAGACGATTTTCTTACGATATTTATCCATGACGTGACCAAAAACCTTGTACTCGTACTTAACACGAATAGTGCTTATAGTGTAAACCTCACCCACAAATTTAGGAAAGCAACCACGAGAGTGTCTTTCAACTCTATACTAACTCTTAACTTAACCATGGCTCTTGCATAACTCGACCTACCCCAAGAATCCATGCACATAGCTGATGTGTAAGAGTCTAGCATCAATTAGAGGAGTGTTAAGTTTGGTTGCAACAACACTTAAACCATCTTCAGTAAACGTGGTGATACGAAATAACTTTTAGTTTCATTACTTCTTTTAATTTATAGTTTGAGACTCTATACAAGTATATAATGTCACGTGATATGCCAAAAAAGATAACATCTGTAGGTCCAGCCCTAGATAGATCTTCAAGCCTATTAAGGTTGTAGAGCACTTATGTAATCACAAGCAACTCTAAGAGAGACTCTAACAAATGAAACTATTGTTTACGCGGAATATAAACAACAGAGTTAAAGAATTACTAAAAACAATGATCCTCTATGGATCTTTTCTATTAATAATAAAAGTGTTTTTCTGATCGATTCAATCAGCTGCCTTCATCCAAGGCCGTAGGTTTCTTAAATACCCATGAAACCCTAACTACTTGTTTCCCTATCACTAACTAACTTTACTATCAACCCGGAGTAAGCATAATACTACCAGGACTAATATTGTACTACCAGCAGGAATAACTTTTGTCCTGCCAGTACTAACTATAACATTATCCTTACCAGTAGGAACTACATACCTACCAGCAGGAACTTTTACTCTACCAGTAGGAACTACATACCTACTAGTAGTAACTATCTATTACAAAATTCCGAACACAATTTCCCACCAATGAACTTTTCCAAGCTCCTCATTAACCTTCTTTCTTTCAAGAGGTTGTCAATCTGATCTTTCTCTGTCCAAGCACTCTTCAGCGTTGCTTCAACTTTCTTTCCAAGTTATGAAAGTCTTTGCATCAAACTTCGAGGATAGAACAGATTCAGATACATATGTAACTTGAGCTTGTATGGTTGGTGATGTCAGTGTTGATGTTGTCTTAGCTTCCCCCTAAACCAGCAATCCTTTCTTAAGTAGATTCGAAACTTTCTTGGAAGCCGCATCAAGCAGTCTTGATGTATAAAGCCCAGATATCCAGAGTATACAATTAACCCTTTTAAGAATTTGATACCGCAACACCAAAGTCAATTAAGTCCCGGATGAGTGCATTTCTCTCTTTAGGATAGTGATGATATAAAATGCAACACCAAAGTCAACTAAGTCCCGAATGTCACAATTATTCCTTCTAAGTAGTCGAAATGATAACACCTAAGT